>JADLZN010002974.1:252500-320592 GCA_018155175.1 Sinocyclocheilus anophthalmus
TTTTTGTGTGTGTGTGTGTGTCTGTCTCTCTCTCTCTGTGAGTGTGTGTGTGGCTGTCTCTCTACTCTCGTCTCCTCTTGGATGTGTGTGTGTGTCCTTGTGTCTCTCTCTCTCATGTGTGTGTGGTGTGTGTGTTTGGGTGTGTGCATTCGTCGCTCATCTCTCTTTGTGTTTGTGTGTGTGTTTGTGTGTGTGTCTTTGTGTGTGTGTGTCTGTCTGTCTGTGTCTGTCTCTCGCTGTGTGTGTGTGGGTGTTGTTGTTGGGATGTTTTTGTGTGTGCGTGTGTGTGCGAGTGCTGCGTGTGCGTGCGTGTGTGTGTGGGGGGGGGGGTGTCTTGTTGTCTGTGTGTGTGTGTGTTGTTTTATTAAACTAGAATACAATAACTCAGCATAGAATAAAATCAAACACAATAACAATCAGCATCAAACCTTAAGGGGATCCACAATACATGTTCAGATGTTTGTCAGTGGTTGCTTGAGCTGCAGTAATGAGTGGAGCTGTTAACTCTTGTGACTGTGTGATTTCAGTGTAATGAGATCGAAAGAAAGCTCTGGGCAGCTCAGACTATGGAGCTGGTTCCTGCTCTGCTCCAGCTGTGTGCTGTCTGGATGGGCTCATGGAGGACCGCATGGAGAAGCAGCTGCTTCAAATCCAGAGCATCCTCCAATCATCCGGCTGGACAGGAATAGGGTTCAGGATAAAGAGTGAGTAGTTTTTCATGACTTTAAAACTTGTTTTAGAGCTTACGCACATATCCAAAGCATTGCAGCTGTTCATGTGATACGTACTGTATGTCTAGTGTTTGTTGATTTGGCTTTGATTTGTTTCGAAAATGCACTTCAATGACCTCTGCACCGGAGCAGCCTGTCCTGAGCTCCGGCTGTCTTCCAGAAAACAAAGGGCATACCTAATCCATCCACAGAACTTTGAAAACATATTTTTAAAATATTACATTTTAAAATAATTTCTCTTTGCCAATTTAATAGCAATTAATAACTCATTTTTTGTAGTTATTGGTCAGTATGTGTATATGTATTGTGTATTACTGGTCAAAAGTTGATCATTTATATGTTTGAATCTGATCAAAAATGCAGTAAAAACAGTAATATTGTGAAATATTATAATTTTATTTAAAATAGTTATTTTCTATTTGAATTCATTTTAAAGTGTAAGTTATTCCTGTGATGGCAAAGCTGAATTTTCACATCTTACTCCGCTGCAGCGTCGCGAAATCATTCAGAAATCACAACATGCTACCATTCAAAAGTTTGGGCTAAGTTTTAACAAAAATATATTTATTTAGCAAGAATCTTTAAATTAATAAAAATGTGACAGTAAAGACACTACTACTCCTAAAAAACAAAAACAAAAACAAAATCGGTTTCCAATCAATTCTGCTCTTTTAAAATCATGTATCATGGTTGCCCACTAACAATAATTAAGCAGAACTCTGTTTCAATATTGATAATAAAAAATAATTAATTCTTCCTCTTAGTAATTACTAATAATTGAGCACCAATATTAATTGATAAAAAGTGAGCATCAGTCAGCATATTAGAATGATTTCTGGAGGATCATGTGACACTGAAGACTGGAGTAATGATGCTGAAAAATCAGCTTTGATCACAGGAATAAATTACAATTTTAAAATATATTCAAACACAAAACAATTTCAATTGCAAACATATTTCACAACTTTTGAAAAGTAGCGTGTATATATATAATGTTTTAAATATTTTAAAATTGGGTATTTCCTGCTGTAAATATTATGGCAAAATAGAAATATTAATGGTGCTATATTTTTGCACCTCACTGGGTATATAATGTCTTTCTATATGTATATTAAGGCTGTTGGCAGATTTTCCTATAGATACCTGGTAGAATCACCACTTCTATTGAAAAGTTGGCATGAAAAGAAAATTCACCATATCTACTTTCTAAATGCATATTATAGATCTTGGTGTGAACAATTTATCCATGCATATGTTTTTCTTTTTTACCTGATCTTTTGGACCTTCCACTGAAAACAACAGAAACATTTCTCCAGTCATTTAGCCTTAATAAACCCGCCTCTGCAGGTTCATCTGACCCACATCTCCACATCCAACCATAACACCGTTGGACAGAACCAAGTCCCTGCCCTACATAATTTCTTTCATTAATTTGATCCATTTGGATGTTTGTCACAATACAAAAGAAAAGATCTGTCATTACTTGGGTCACAGTTCACAGTTCTGTAGTTCACAGTAAGGTCACAGTTATTGACTGATGCGATCATCTCAAAGTGCCTAATCCACCTGTCTGTAATTGAACCTTTCTTCTGTTCTGTTGTAGCCACATCATGGAGCATTTAGAAGGGGTGATTGAACAGCCAGAGTCGGACATGACGCCTCAAGAGCTGCAGCTTCACTATTTCAAGATGCACGACTACGATGGCAACAATCTGCTGGATGGACTCGAGCTCGCCACTGCCATTACTCATGTTCATAGAGAGGTGAGTGCTCGAATTCTGAGCTTGACTTTATACCAGTTTAAAGTTTGGACATACCTACCCATTCTTATCTAAATCATCTTTATTTTTAATACATTTTATTTATAATAATTTGATAGATAAATAGATAAGTTGTTTATTTTATATGAGATATTTAATATCTAATTTAATTTGAATTTGAGCTGGATTTTATAATCTAACCCCAAGTGCACTTGTCCAAGCCTCTCCTTCTATCATTTGTCTTTTTTTTAAATTTTTTATTCCATTTTATTAAAATAATTGTCCACCTGTTTCCAGAAGGGTAATGATAGCCAGCCAATGAAAGAAGAGGATCTCATCAACCTCATTGATGACGTCCTCCGAGACGATGACAAAAACAATGATGGCTACATCGACTACGCAGAGTTTGCCAGGTCTCTGGAGTGAAAGACGAGAGGAAGAGCCGCTGCCTTACTGTGAATGCAGATTACCTCTGATGTACAAATCTCCAGCACATTCCTTCACGTGCGTGCGATTTCACAGGCGCAGTATATTCATGCTTCAATATAACCTGTATAAATGTCAGACAATGAAGTGGGTGAGGGTCATGAAGTGACGTGAGATGTTTTGTACGTATGCCATCAGGGTAACATGTATTCATTGTTGCACTCACATCTGCATATGTCTTGTCACAATGGACCTTAATGTATAAACTGCCAAATGTATCCACTGTAAACAAGCATAAATTGTTATTATTGAATAAATCCTTCGCAGTGACACTCTCCTGCAAAGCTGATTGTTAAATGAAGCTAAAGTGGAATATAATAAGTGCTGCTCTGCTCATGAATGATGGCAAACATATGCTCCTTCTGCCTTAAAGGGATTATCACTGTTACTGTCATTATAAAAATACCCATTCAAAATGTTTTGAAATGACAGAATACTTTATTGGTGAGCACACACTTTATTGGTTTATCTTGATTTACATATAAATGTGCAATACGGGTGTTTGGAGATGTACATCTTAATGAATCCCTCTGTAGCCCTAATGTTGATTTAGATGATGTTATAAACAAGTGCCAGAATATTAGAAATAAATTTGATGGTGTTATGCATTTCTAGAATAGGAATTGGATCCTCCGAAACATCATGGTGCATTGATTTTTAGCTTGCTATTAGAGCCTGAATGTACACAAAATGTCATATAGGTCAATGACATGACGCTCATTTTGTCTGAATTTATTAATTTATTAGGACATTTTAAATGTAATGTATCCATATAGTGACCTTAATACATTTCTCTTTCATGATGTTTTTATTTTTTAAATAAAAAAAGACATTTTTAGGGCATAATTTTAGAAAAGTTATTTTAAACTAATAATATTTCTCAATAAATGAGACCTCTTTAAAAAACATCGAAAAATCCTAATAATTCCAAACTTTCATCATGATGTTTTTATTTTAGTTTTCATTTTATTAAATTTTTTAGGGTATAAAGCAAAAAAAAAAAAGGGTGATACAACTATCTTGATATCATAATGAAATTTTCAGAAGAAGTGGTTTGGCATAATCTTGTTATTCGCGGGGGGGGGGGGAATCTCAAAATTATGTAACCAACAAGAATACAGAGAGCAGCACATTTCTAGGAACTTGGCACATATTTTCAACAAAATTTTTAAAAGATTGTCACTGACCCATGTCTGTTCATTTTACATACATAAAATGGGAAGAAGAACAACATTTGATGTAAACCGTGTAATTTATTTCGACCAAATCTGTAAATTGTCATCGATGACTGAAAGGAAATGTAATTCAAATGTTCATTGGGTGTACTGTACATTTCATTCTGAGATCTGAGAATGACATAATAGTTCATAATAGTGCTTATTTAAAGTCTACAGTAGCCTATGTTCAGTGTGAACTGAACCTAGTTTAATAGTCACAGTGCAGTGTTGACAAAGGAAATCAGCATAAATGTAATATTTTGATAAGCAATAATTGAGAGAATATGTTCTGTGTGATTGCAACTAATAAAGACAGAAAATGTCAATCTTTCTTTGTCATTGAAAAACGTTATCCTTTCGACTGTACCTGCTTGTATAAAATGGAAAATACAAGCGTTTACAGCACTTCCTCTAGTTCCAGTGACTAGTGGTTTCCAGTGCCGCCACTGAGAGCACTGATGTGGTGGCTGGTCCGATGGTGCACAGTTGATTGTACCAGTCATCAGGCTGTCTGGTGGCTTGAGATGGGGCAGGGCCGGAGGAGCAGGAGAAATGACTGCTGGAGGATGGGTGGGGTGGGTATGCTCCAGGGGGCAGCACTGAGGAGAATCGGGGGATGTGCTGCAGTGAATGAGGACACTGGTACTGCCAGCCCATGGCGGAGGAAGACACACACATGCTGCTGAAGAGAGGACCTCGTCCTGGCATCATTCCTACCGGCAGCACTTTGTGAGAGATACGATCCTGCTTCCCCTGCTTGGCACGCCGGTTCTGAAACCATACCTGTAGCGAGCGAAAGGCCGTAAGATACAGTAATCAGACAAGGGAGTCAAGGTTTGGTTGCTTAATATGGAAAGTTTCCAAGTTTCCAATGGCACTTTTCCACTGCATGGTACGGCTCGGTACGGTTCACTTTTGGGGGGTTTTCCACTGGATACAGTACCTGGTACCTGGTACTTTTTTTAGTACCACCTCGGTAAGTAATAAGCAAAGTAATTTGTGTGGTACAGCCAGTTAGAACATACTGAATGTGAGAATATTGAAAATTTTCAGATTCACAAAAAAAATGTTTACCAATAAAATTCTTCATAACTGATATTTTCTTCATATTTTCTTAAGAGTATTCAGTATTTTTTATTCTCGAACATTTCTAAATAATGTTCATTTTTTTTCTTCTTAAGACTGTGTTAAAGACAAAACGTAATTAAACAAAATAATTTGAATTGCTAAAAAAATTGTAAATGAAAAAGTCAAAAATCATCATAACCTCTTAAAAGTTAGGATAACCTCCAACTTGGGGGGGTTTTTCCCCCCCCTTTAAATCAATAAAAAAAGAAAGAAAGTAAAAAAGAAGATGTTTCATGAATGTATTAGGTTGTTTCACTTATTGAGCATTACAACATAACACTAGCAACATAGGCCTATACAGTATATATATACAGTGGGTACGGAAAGTATTCAGACCCCCTTCCATTTTTCACTCTTTGTTATATTGCACCCATTTGCTAAATCATTTAATTTAGTTTTTTTCCTCATTAATGTACACACAGCACCCAATATTGACAGAAAACACAGAATTGTTGACATTTTTGATTTCAGATTTATTAAAAAAGAAAAACTTAAATATCACATGGTCCTGAGTATTCAGACACTTTGCTGTGACACTCACATATTTAACTCAGGTTTTGTCCATTTCTTCTGATCATCCTTGAGGTGTTTCTACACCTTCATTTGAGTCCAGCGGTGTTTTTTATTATACTGATTGGACTTGATTAGGAAAAACACACATCTGTCTATATAAGACCTTACAGCTCACAGTGCATGTCAAGCAAATGAGAATCATGAAGTCAAAGGAATTGCCTGAAGAGCTCAGAGACAGAATTGTGTTAAGGCACAGATCTGGCCAAGGTTACATAAAAAATTTCTGCTGCACTTAAGGTTTCCTAAGAGCACAGTGGCCTCCATAATCCTTAAATGGAAGACGTTGAACCCTTCCTAGAGCTGGCCGTCCGCCAAACTGAGCTATCGGGGGAGAAGAAACTTGGTGAGAGAGGTAAAGAAGAACCAAAGATCACTGTGGCTGAGCTCAGAGATGCAGTCGGGAGATGGGAGAAGTTGTAGAAAGTCAACCGTCACTGCAGCCCTCCACCAGTCGGTGCTTTATGGCAGAGTGGCCCGACGGGAAGCCTCTCCTCAGTGCAAGACACATGAAAGCCTTTAGTTTGCTAAAAAACACCTGAAGGACGCCAAGATGGTGAGAAATAAGATTCTCTGTTCGGATGAGACCAAGATAGAACTTTTTGGTCTTAATTCTAAGCTGTATGTGTGGAGATAACCAGGCACTGCTCATCACCTGTCTCATACAGTCCCAACAGTGAAGCATGGTGGTGGCCGCATCATGCTGTGGGGGTGTTTTTCAGCTGCAGGGACAGGACGACTGTTGCAATCGAGGGAAAGATGAATGAGGCCAAGTGCAGGGATATCCTGGACGAAAACCTTGTGTTCAGGACCTCAGACTGGGCCGAAGGTTACCTTCCAACAAGACAATGACCCTAAGCACAGAGCTAAAATAACGAAGGAGTGGCTTCATAACAACTCTGTGACTGTTCTTGAATGCCCCAGCCAGAGCCCTGACTTAAACCCAATTGAGCATCTCTGGAGATACCTAAAAAGGGCTGTCCACCAACGTTGACCATCCAACCTGACAGAACTGGAGAGGATCTGCAAGGAGGAAGGGCAGAGGATCCCCAAATCCAGGTGTAAAAAAACTTGTTGCATCTTTCCCAAAAAAACTCATGACTGTATTAGATCAAAAGGGTGCTTCTAATAAATACTGAGCAAAAGGTCTGAATACTTAGGACCACGTGATATTTCAGTTTTCTTTTTTAATAAATTTGCAAAAATGTCCACAATTCTGTGTTTTTTCTGTCAATATGGGGTGTGTGTGTACATTAATTAAGGAAAAAAAATACCTTAAATGATTTTAGCAATGGCTGCAATATAACAAAGAGTGACAAATTTAAGGGGTCTGAATACTTTCCGTACCCAATGTACATATATCTATATCTATATATTATTATTATCTGTAAAAAAAATATGCTTGAAATTGTACATAAAACACAGGGTTTTCCTTTCAACTTCAAAATTTCATTTTAAATTCGATGTGTTACTTACCGATTCTTTGTCATTATTTGTAAACATTTACTAGTAATTTCTGAATTTTTTTTTCATCATTTTTTTAAAAGTGTAAATCAACTCAACTAGGGATCTCCTTTTTAATTGTATTGTTATTATTTTTAAGAAAAATACTGTTTTTTAAAAATAAAATATTTAAACATTTTAGAATTTTTCAGAAGTTCCACTTAGCAACATCTTACGATTTTCTAAAGAATTTATCTCAAGAAATGTCTTAACTTATTTCTTAAGAAGATTTTCGTGAATCTATCCACAAAAATTTGGACAAATGTAGCAAGCATTATGAAGCAATGCTATCGCTCAATTCTAGTCACTGCTGGGTTTCCATTCACATATTTTGCTGTGTCACTGTAAATCGTTATCAGTGTGAACAATCCGAACATCCCTGGTTAGTGTAACTTAAACCTGCATGGGACCATTTAATTCAGCTGCATGTAACTGTATCAGTTCAACAGGTTAATTAGCATGTTAGCAAACAGGTGAGTTACCTGTATGCGAGCCTCGTTGAGTTTGGTGGTTCTCGCGAGCTCCTCTCTGTAGTAGATATCAGGATAGTGGTTCTGTCTGAAAGCTAACTCCAGCTTTTCCAGCTGCTCATTGCTGAAGTTAGTGCGGTGTCTCCTGCGGGATGGTGAAGGGTACGGTCTCACTCGTCCTCGGCCGCCCCGGACGCTCTCAGATGTCCCAGAATCTTTTCTTGAATGATTTTGAACATCTGCATCCAATAAGGTGAAACTCCAAGAGTTGAATTCATTATGAGAAGACCTCTTTGTCACAAAGTCTGAGTCTTGACTCAGGTCTCTCTCTCTCTAGTTACAAGTAATTTCCTATTGACAGTGAGAGTTTCATCAACCACTGACACCTCTGAGATGTTGGATTTGTAGGTACACATCTCTCAAATGACGTTCCCTGATGACGGAAGATTTAAAAGCCTTAGTGCTTCCAAACAAACGTCCAGGAACTCAAAAGACAGCAGGCTTTGCCACCTAAACTCAATATCGTGAGAGAGAGGCATGCCAGGGCCCTGAGGATTACTCTCAGCTTAGGCAAACAATGGCCACAAAAAGTCACTAATTTGTCAAATTGTGGGACTCTTGGTTTCCAGGTCCTATTTACAACATTAGGGTAAAGAGAGTGCATGAAACCTACCTTAGTTTGGATTTTTGAATGTCATACTGCGCAGTGTTATTTTTGTATCACTTATATACATTATATATATAACGTAACTTAATATATATATATATTATTAAATATATATATATAGTTTTATATATTTATAGTTTATATTTTTTAGTATTTTTTTTGTGTTTTAGATGTATTTAATGTCAATATAAGGTTTATTTATTTATTAGTTTTAGTTTTTTTTTAATTTAGTTTAATTCGTTTTTTTATTACTTAAACTAATAACTTAAACTCATTTCATTTCAGCTTCTTGCCAAAGCAACATTTCTCATTTCCATTTGTATACATTTTATTTTATTTCAGTTAATGTTTATTTTATTTCAAGTAATATAGATATACAATATAATGAAGATGCTAGATCGATAGAAATATCTTTCCCTCTATTTCACCTTTTCCTAAATTTCTAATTTTAATAATGTTCAAAACGCTATATTTTTATATTTTATTTTTAGCATTACCATTTTTGAAAATTGCCATTGCAGTATGATATAATTCTTGTGATGCTCCTCATTTGTAAGCTGCTTTGGATAAAAGCATCTGCTAAATGACTGAACTGTAAATAATTTTTTATTTTTTTTTTTAAAAATTTTTTTTTTGTTTTTTTTTTTTTGTGTGGTGGGGGTGTGGGGTTGTTTTTGTATCAGTATTTTCAAAATGCAACAGTTCTTCTTAACCTGCACTTGAGCTAACCGTGACCTCAGAGTGATTTTCAGAGAACTGTTGCTGAGGATTGTCTGCGTCCATTTCAAACTCTCTCTGGTCTGCAGGCAGGATTCCGGTTTGACCTCCGTCCTAACCGAACTCTGCTTTTTCACCGCTATCTAGTGTGACATCATAGAGCAGTCACACCTCTCACCCAACTGCTCATTGTGATGCTGAAGCCCACAGTAACATGTACCTGTTACTGTCAGCATGAATTGTAAAATAAAACTGTCATTTATTTAGTACTGTTGACATAATACCGGCAAGTATTTGTGAGTAAAAACGTTCCTAATACATCTGGGTCTCAGTGGTGCAGTGACAATTTGAATAATAATATTGGAAGTTTGGAATATTGGACTTTTAAATCTGAGATGAAAATTGTATTTGACTATTTTCACCACCAGAGGGAGAGTAAACAAAAGAAATAGACACAAGAGGAAACGGTCTCTGGATCTCATGTGAGCACAAAAGCAATACAAAGCAAACTAGTATTTCATTTTCAACAATAAATATTGAATTATATTTGGGATCTGAGACCATAGCATATTTTGATTACTTCATGTTTTGAACATGTTATGTCATCATCACACATTTTTGACAAGTGATTAAAATAAAAGTTTAGTCCACATAGCAGCATATTCTGATTAAAGGATATAATCAGAGAATAATCGGAATCCATAACTAGTTTAATCACCCCAAAAAACAAAAACATGCTGAAAATGTACTCACCCTCAAGCCATTCAAGATGTGGATGAGTTTGTTTCTTCATCAGAACATTTTTGGAAAAATTTAGCATTACTTTCCAATGGATCATTTGCAGTGAATGGGTGCTGTCAGAATGTTTCTCATAAACACGCAGCTTTTCACTTCCCATGTTGTTAACTGATGGACTGGAGTCGTGTGTTATTACATTATTTTAAATGAGTCTACCCCCCAAGATTACTGTTATAAACACGAGCTGCATCCAAAAGGTAAAGGGGGAGGTGTTGCTACAATTTATAGTAATATTTTCAGTATTTCTCAGAAGTCTGGTTTCAATTATGATTCGTTTTGAAAAAAAAGTTAATGGTGCTTCATATACTGTAACATTATCCAGAGAAACAAGTGTTAATGATAAATCCCCTGTGACGTTTGTACTGGCTACTGTATACAGGCCACCCATACAGACTTTATCAAAGAATTTGCTGATTTTCTATCCGAGTTAGTGCTGGCTGCAGATGAAGTCTTAATTATTGGTGATTTTAATATCCATGTTGATAATGAACTCCATTGGGGTTAGACAACACGTGTCAGGGCCTACTCAATGTCGTTCTTTAGATTAAATACTGTCACGTGGAATTGATGTTAATGGCGTTGAAATTCTGCAGCAGAGTGATGATATCTTGGATCATTATCTAGTCTCGTGTATACTCCATATAGCTAAACCTGCCAGTTCAACTCCTTGTTACAAATATGGTAGAACCATCACTTCTACCACAAAAGACTGCTTTTTAAATAATTTTTTCCAATAGATCCCAGAAAAACTTATGGTGTAACAAAACTATTGACACTCTCTCTCTCTCTACTCTCTCTTTTTCTCTTTGCTTCTAAGATTTAAAAAAAACACGGTTGCGCCTTTACGCTTAAGATTAAGGAAAACAGTCTGACACCGTGATATAATGAGCACACTCGCACCCTAAAGAGAGCAGCCCGGAGAATGGAGCGCAGCTGGAAGAAAACAAAACTAGAGGTATTTCGTATTGCATGGCGGGAAAGTACTTCTACTTACCACCCCACAACCACAAACCTTACAGAAAAGCTCTAACTAAAAACTGCTAGATCTACTTTCTTTTCACAACCCCAGGCATTTATTCAATAAAGTGGCTAAATTAAAGAAAAATAAAGCATCAGCAGACACAGACATTTCCCAACAGCACAGTAGTAATGACTTTATGAACTTCTTTACTTCCAAGATCAGCCGTCAGCCACAGTATCGCATCAGATGCACTATAGATCCGCTGAGGAATAATTCCACTCATTCTCTACTATAGGACAGGAAGAATTGTATAAACTTGTTAAACCAACAACATGTTAGACCCTATACCATCTAAGCTAAAAGAGGTGCTTCCAGAAGTCATATATCCTCTTCTGACTATTATTAATTTGTCAATGTCATTAGGATATGTCCCCAAAACCTTAAAATTGGCTGTTATTAAGCCTCTCATTAAAAAAAACACAACTTGATCCTAGAGAATTAGTTAATTACAGACCAATCTCCTTTTCTGTCAAAAATTCTAGAAAAGGCAGTCTCTTCTCAGCTATGTTCCTTCTTAGAGATTGGTATTTGTGAGGACTTCCAGTCAGGATTTAGACCGTATCATAGTACTGAGACTGCTCTTATCAGAGTTACAAATGACCTGCTCTTATCATCCGATTGTGGTTGTATCTCTCTATTAGTGATATTGGATCTTAGCGCTGCGTTTGACACTATCTACCACAACATTCTTTTGAGTAGACTACAAAATTATGTTGGCATTAGTGGAATTCCATTGTCATGGTTCAAATATTACTTATCTGACCATCATCAGTTCATAGCAGTGATCATATCGATCACAAGTACAGTATGGAGTGCCACAAGGCTCAGTACTAGGACCGTTGCTTTTCACACTTTACATGTTACCCTTGGGAGGTATCATCAAGAAACATGGTGTTAGTTTTCGCTGTTATGCTGATGATACTCAGCTCTATATTTATTTGCGGCCAACAGAACTATAACGGAATGCATAGTTAATATAAAAAACTGGATGACTAGTAATTTCCTACTGTTAAATTCTGAAAAAGTTTTAATTATTGGACCAAAAACCTCTTCATGTAATAGACTAAATCACTGTCTAACACTTGATGGCTGCTCTGTTAATTCTTTGTCATCAGTTAGGAACCTAGGGGTGCTAATTGATAGCAACCATGCATTTGTAGCATTTGTAAAACCTCAATTTTTGTATCTTATAAATATATCTAAATTACAACCTATGCTCTCAATGTCAAATGCAGAAACGTTACTTCATGTGTTCATGGCCTCAAGGTTAGATTTTTGTAATGATTTATTGGGTGGTTGCTCTGCACACTTTATGAACAAACTCCAAAATGCAGCAGCTAGAGTTCTTACTAGAACCAGGAAGTACTACCTTATTAGCCCGTCTCTGTCAACCCTGCACTGGCTACCTATAGTTTTTATCAGCTGTTTGGACTCTCATTCTGACCATCAATCTACTTTTCTCGAAAAGCTATGTTTCTCTAAAAAGTATGTTTCTGCATGAATTTCTGCATGAAAATACATATTCACACAAATTCACCACGTTTGGCAAAATATAAAATAGTTTTGAATTGCCATAAGAATGTGTTCCAAAATACAGTTTTTCTTCTTTTTAACTAAACATCTAATCAGACTATTTGTTTGTCAAGCATGAATAATCGGATTGGTTCTGCAAGACCAGACTGAAGAGCTCTGGCAGACGGGATAAAAGTCAGTCAGGCCTCAGAGTCAGAGACATGGCAAGTATGAGTGTCATCTTTGCCAAGGTGGGTGACTTAGTGTTCCTGAGAGAGTCTACAGTCAACCAGACCCGGACTGCCAGGTTATACCTGTTCTTTTCCACAGCTGAAACATGATTTATTCAAGAAGAAAATAAAGTGAGCTGCATTCACATGCTATTCACTCACCTTAACATAAAACCTTGACATAATGAACCTTTTGCTCAGAGATTGCTGAGGTAATGATGGCTGAATATAGACACACCTGTCCTGCAGAGAACCAGCAGATCCTACTCAAGATCCGTCGGTCTATCTATCTATCTATTGTAACGGGTTGAAGAATCACACGATAAGTAATCTCAATCAATACCCTGGAGGGTGGATTTATTGGGGTGATGGGTGTTCGTGAGAAAGGTAGCTCCAGTGCCGTGAGTACTCTCTTCCATCTTCCCAGTGCAGAGGGTCCGTGCAGTGCTCCTGTGGGGCTGGTCGGTCACACGCTGCTTTCTGTGGGAAAAATGAAAGGGCGAGTTAGTGCTCAGTCTCATGGAGGAATCTCCTAGATGGCTTTATATAGCCGCCACCTGATGAGGTGCAGCTGTGACCGATCAGCCTGTGATGATGATGGCCAGGTGCTCTTCGCTTGTTTCCAGGGCGACGTGGATGAAGCTTCGGGACGCTCGTCACACTCCCCCCCCCCTCCCCCAAAAAGCGTCGTCCTGGTGCTGGAGCACGAGGAACCATCGGGTCACCCTGGCACTGGTATCTTTGGCGCGGGCCATCCACTGAAGGGGTGTGTGGTCCGTGACCAGGGTGAACTTCCTGCCCAGGAGGTAGTACTGCAGCGCCAGGACTGCACACTTGACAGTTAGGGCCTCCTTCTCCACCGCGGCGTAGTTCCTCTCGGCCTGGATCAGCTTCCTGCTGATGTAGATGATCGGATGCTCCTCACCCTCCTGGATCTGTGACAGGATGGCTCCCAGTCCTGTGTCGGAGGCATCCGTCTGCAGCAGGAAGGGGCAGCTAAAGTCCGGGGCTCGGAGGACGGGCTCCGAGATGAGGGCCCCCTTCACCCTCTGGAAGGCCTCCTCCGCTGCTGGTGTCCACTGTACCTTCTCTGGCTGCCCCTTCCTGGGCAAGTCTGTCAGGAGGAGGAGAAGTTGGGGATGAAGCAGTGATAATACCCCGCCAACCCTAAAAAGGCTCGTACCTGGGTCTTGGTCTCGGGTCTCGGAGCAGAGCGTACCGCCTCCACCTTCTTCTCCTGCGGCCGAATGAGACCCCTGTCCCATATGGAAACCCAGGTACTTCGCCTCGGAGAGGGCAAGGTTGCATTTGCGAGGGTTGACGGGGAGTCCAGCCCTCCAGAGCTCCGAGAGCACCCTCCGTAACCAGTCCAGGTGGTCTTCCCATGCCTCGGACTGGATCACGACATCGTCCAGATAGGCCGCGGCCTAGGCCTGATGGGGCCGCAACAAGATGTCCATCATCCGATGGAATGTGGCAGGTGCCCCGTGGAGGCCAAAAGGAAGAGTCTGGTACTGCCAGTGGCCACTAGGGATAGAAAAAGCAGTCTTAGGTTTAGCATTCTCAGAGATGGGTACCTGCCAGTAACTTTTGGTGAGGTCCAACCAGTGCTGCAGCTCCCTCTCTGGGCAGCCGAGAGGTCGGGGGTGGACGTCAACAACCACAGGAATCAGAGATGGCGAGGGGCTGCGAGTGATCTCTAGTCCGCATACACTTCTTAGGAGGTTAATGTGGTAGAGGCTGGCTTCTAATTCCTGGCTGACGAACCGGTGGTAACGCACCGGCCCATCTTCTCCAGCCCTATATAGGGGGGACCCTGCCAGGTGCCAGGAATTTGCAGGACCGATTGGGGACTAGGACAATGACTCGGTCTCGGGCTGGAACTCCCGTGGCGGGCTGCCAGGTTATAGTGGCGCGTTGGGCACTGTTGCGCCTTTGTCAGGTAGTGTGACACACGGTTCGATCCTTTCCATCATCTGTTTTACTATGCTCCCCCCCCCCCCCCCCCCCCCCCGATGACAGAGCGATGGGCTGCTGCCCAGGCTTCCTTCGCCCATCCAGGAGGAGGGGGTTGCGGGCCAACAGAGGAGACTTGAAGGGGGTGAGCCGTTGAGGCCTGGGGAATTCGAGGATCCCGAAATAAAGGAAATAGAGGAGCATCAGGTCCAAGTCGCTGTTTACACTCTGTGACCCACCCGTATCAAACATCTGCTTGAGCATTGATTGAAGCGTTTCGGGACCAGTCCGTCGGTTGGGGATGGTAGACCGTGGTCCTACAATGCTTCACCAGCCAGCAGCCGGCAGAGGCAGCAATTAGCGGGACTTGAAGGGGGTACCCTGGTCAGTCAGGATCTCTGCTGGGATGCCGACTCGGCTGGAGAGCAGGAAGAGATCCTGGGCAATGGCTTTGGGTGGTGGCTGGGGGGCTTTTTTTTTTTTTTTTTTTGTCGGAAGGGGCACTGCCTCAGGGTAACGGGTGGCATAATCGACGATCACCGGATGTGTTCATGTCCCCGGCAGCACAGGACTGAGGCAATGGGCCCCACAAGAAGTCCTCAGATGCGTCAAAAGGGCACCTCGATGATGGGCAGCGGTATCAGCGGACTGGGGGGAGGCGTTCTGGGTGACGTCACTTGGCAGGTCGGGCAGGTTTGGCAGAACCGCTTCACTTCGTCCTCCAAGCCCGGCCAGTGGAAGCGGCCGCGGATCCGCTGGATGGTGTTCCCGGCTCTGAGATGCCCTGCCAAGGGATGGGAGTGGGCCAGCTCCAGTACGGTCTCCGTTTTTGTTGCTTGGCACCACCAACAATAATTTTTCCTCCCTCCTTCGCTGAGTGACACAATAGAGCAGGCCGTTTTGGATGACGAAATGCGGGAGAGTATGGGGGCCAGGCTGAGCTTCCTTGCCTTCGATGACCCGGACCTGGATCCATCCATGCTTCAGCCTGTCCTGTTCCTTCCCAAATGAGCCCGCTCCCGTCACCTGTTGGAACACATCAAAGAAGAGATTAGGATTTTAGGAGGGGGACTCACCTTCTCTCCCGCAAGCCGAGGCCAGAAGCACGGGCCGCTGACAAGGACCTGTCGTGGGCCTCCTTCTTCGGCAGCCCCCTCCTGGGCTGGCAGGCTGCATAGCCGTGGCCAGCAGGCGGTCAAACCCTGGACAGTCTCTCCCGATCAGCACGGGGACGGGAAGATCCTTCATGACCCCGACTTCCACTGGCAAGGTGCCGGGAGCGGCCGAAATGGTCAACTTGTCGTGTGTCCCCGTGGACACAGGTTATGGGGAGGAAGGCATTATATTCCGTTCGGGGGGCGAGAATCTGCGACTGGACCAGAGTGACCGCACTGCCCGAGTCCAGGATGGCCCAGAACGGCTTTCCATTCACTTTCACTTCCAACTTTGGCGCTCCAACCAGCAGGTCGCGGTGCACAATGCAGCCTGCCAGCCAGGTCCGTGCGGGGACTTCCATCGGCATGGGCTCATCCCGCTGGGAGGGAGCCGCCGGCCTGCGTACTGGTCGCGGGGTGCCCTCCGGCGCGCGCCGCTCCTGGACCACCCTCCGGGGAAATGGCGGGGCTCGCTCCCCAGCATCCCGGTGTTGGGCCGCATCAGCCAGCTCGGAGGTGGTGGTTGGGTTCCTCATCCCCACTGCCTGTCGGTGGGATCGGGGAAGGGCTCGGAGGAGACGGTCTATCACAACGCGCTCCGCCACCTGTCCAGCCGATGGAGCCCCCTCCAGCAGCCAGTGCTGCGCTAGTCATGTGAGTTCGGCGGCCTGGGCACGGGCCGGCAGACGGGGCTTATACTCCCACTCGTGGAAGTGCTGGGCGGCACAGATAGAAGATAACCCCAGGCGGGCAAGGATTTCCTTCTTGACCTCCTTATAATTGATCGGCGGAGGCGGTGGGAAGAGCGAAGTATGCACGCTGCGCTTCGCCCGTCAGCAGGGGAGCCAGCACCCATGCCCAGTCATCCTGATGCCACCCTTCCAAGGTGGCCGTCGCTTCGAACATTTGTAAGAAGGCTTCTACGTCATCATGAGGGGTCAGCTTGGATAGCAGCTTCACGGCTTGCACTCGGGGGTCCGGCAGCAGAACGCGTTGAGCGGCGGCGGCACGCAGTGCCGCGAGTCCCTGCTCCATCTCTCCTTGACGAGTGGCAAGGTGCTCAACAATTTGTTGCTGGCGGATGCAAACCTCGGTGAGCCGCTGGAGGATTTCATCCATGTTGGGGGAGGAGCGCTCGCCTGTGACAAAAACCCGGAGACACAAAGGGAAACAAAAGGTGAGGTGAAGGAGATCGCTTGTCGTTGATTCTTCACTGATTCGCCTGCATTCTCCACCAGTGTAGCGAAGTGAAGAATCACACGACAAGTACCTCAATCAATATCCCGGAGGGTGGATTTATTGGGGGGATGGGTGTTCGTGAGAAAGGTCCAGGTAGGTGCTCCGGTGCCGTGAGTGCTCTCTTCCGTCTTCCCAGTGCAGGGGGTCCATGCAGTGCTCTGTTGCGGCTGGTCGGTCACACGCTGCTGTCTGTGTTAGAAATTAGAGGGAGCGTTAGTGCTCAGTCTCATGGAGAAATCTCCTAGATGGCAGGGCTTGCGTGGTTTATGTAGCGCCGGAACTATGAGGTGCAGTGTGCACCGATCAGCCTGTGGTGATGAGGGCAAGGGGCTTCCCCCCCGCTTGTTTCAGGGCGACACGGTGAACAGTTCGGGCAGCTCGTCACACTATCTATCTATCTATCTATCCATCTATCTATCTGTCGTCTGTCTGTCTGTCTGTCTGTCTGTCTGTCTGTCTATCTATCTATCTATCTGTCCATCTGTCTATCTATCTAACTATCTATCTGTCCATTTGTCTGTCTATCTATCTATCTGTCTGTATGTCTGTCTGTCTGTCTGTCTGTTTGTTCTGTTTGTCGTCTGTCGTATATGTCTGTCTTTATGCTTCCATCCACCCATCCATCCATATCTATCTATCTATCTATCTATCTATCTATCTATCTATCTATCTATCTATCTAATCTTCTATACTATCTATCTGTCTGTCTGTCTGTTGTCTGTCTTACACATTCTTCAATTTTTTTCTCTTTTTCTTTTAAAGTTAAACGATAAAGATATTGAAATACGTACATGTGAATTCTTAACTATGAAAGCACATATATTAACATGTTCTTGTTATTGTCATATAGACACATTCTGCTGTTCATATTGAGTAGAATTAGTAAGACTTCTTCTGTACTAATGCCTAATGTCTATGACTGCTGTTAAGCTTTTAAGCCTTGTGTTGAAAGAGCTGAAATGAAAAGGAAGCAGATGGGTGTGTATGAGTAGGCAGGGTCAGCCCGAGGGCCTGTTCCCAGAGCTGGAGAATCACAGGGATTCTGTGATTCCCCCCCCCACAATGCCTTCGGGAATTTCCAAAAGTCTGAGGAATTCTGACTCAGACTAGACCCGGTACAGAACTGGGAGGAGATTCTGCCTGTGAGGCCCAATTTAAACACAACCATACCCTCACATGCACAGAAATATACAAGCATACATGTGCCTGCAAAATTTTATTGATACTCAGAGAGGACTTTCTCTTCTCCCAATTTCCTGGGGTGAATTCTGCCTGGCTATCCTTCAGCCCTGATGGAAGGAATGTAACCCCACACGCTCTGCCCTGTCTTGGTGGCTTGCATGTCTGCGTATGTGTATACGTACAAACAATAGGGTGATAGAGACACAGATTCACTTTTTTTTTCATTTACTAAGGAAACAGCAACAATATAAAAAGATATGGCATTATTTTCCAAAAAACAGATTAGCAATATAAGAATGAACAGTACTTTTGACAAATATGTTTAGAATGGTGTCTAAAATGTTGTTTTATTCTACCTACGATGGAATCCTCTTCATATCTTAAGGAAACTATATGTAACATAAAAGAAAATATATAATATAAAATAGAATACATTTCAAATTAATTGATCACTGCTACACTTATCTGCTACGATATGATGAAATATTTGCAATATATATGTTGCTTATAAACAAAATGAATAGTACTTTTGATAAATATGTTTAAAATGGTGTCTAAAATATTGGATTTTTATTTTTATCTGATTAATTGGCCCCCATATCATACAAAAACATTACTATAATATAATGAAATAGCAATATTTAGGTTGCTTGAATAAAATATTCTGTCAGAATACACAGCTATTTTTTCTTTTTTTTTTTTTTTAGTTTTTTTTAGAAAAAGCTATTTTGATTTATTTTTTTTTTACGTGTATGTAGTTTTAACTTTTACATTTTTAATTTAAAATGTCTTTTTTTGAATTTTATTTCATTTAATTTTATGGTGTTGTTACAACATCTGTCAGCAGTGTCAATTGCCATGCTACCAGCCAAACTTTACCCCTTAGTTGCCCCTCATGGTGTCTGCCATGTTGAGATTACATGACCAGCTAAATATCCCTCATTTTATCTCAGTAACCCCCCATTATCGGACCCTTTGAGTTGGGGAATAAACTACTCAAGAGAGACAAACATACCTGTGAGAATAAGGTATTTCTACAATGGTATTTGAAAACTGGTATTGGCCATAAAAATAAAAAAAAGACTTGTTAGTGCACTGGAGACTGAATGTTCTTAACTGATTACAGTTGTTTTTGTGGTTTGTGAAAATGTCATTTTCGTGCAGTCTCGCACACATGGTCATCATGAAAGGCCTCAGTGCTCTAACATCAGACAAATATCTTTGAACCGCACTGGACAGATTTGTGTCTTGCCAACATGTATCTCTTTGGTGACTCTCCCATTCATTTGTACATGAGAACACAGACTTGTGTGCAAGGTGAAAGAGAAAGTTTTATCAATGGAGACTTGTGCAATAATAAACAGGTTTATATCTATAAAGGAGAACTTTATTAGCCTATAAAAGCTGCTCCCAGTACAGCTAGACAGGCAGTAATCCAGCTGTCTGCGTTCCCCCTCCCACATAGTATACACTTCTCCAGGCGCGAGAGGGAAAGCAGATGTATAGTCTGCTGAGGTTTGCTAGTGATGTGCAAACTCTTATGTCTGGGGCACGAAGTGCTGTAAGTGAGTGGGACAGTGGAATTTTCACTTGTCCCAGCAGTCTTGACCTCTCAGTATATCCTTGTGGCTGTCTGGAGAGAGAGAAGAGACACAGGTGCTTCCACGGGATCTCAGATGGGGCTGCATGAAACAGGACACCACCGTCGCTCCCAGGCATCCAGACAACACCTCGGCAAATCTACCCAGCCAGACAAACTTGTCAACAATTCGCACACACACATCATGCCAGCTCTGGCTCATTTTCAGGCACTTTCCAAAACAGAAAAGGGGAGAGAATTTTTTTTTTTTTTACTCATGTAAAAAGCCACCACCACAACACTAGGTTGCTAGATGGCCTGAATCAAAATAGCCCATTCGAAAACCTCTATAGGACTATTTTGGGGGCTATTTTATAGTCCCACAACCAAAATTAATACATTCGAACACTTAAAAAAGTAACAGCCCACTTCTATTATATGTCAATGTTTTATATTTAGGGCAACGGTTTTGTAAAACTCATGATAATCATCATAATAATAAGCTTTGTCCCAATTCAGGGGCTGCATTCTTTGAAGTCCGTATTCAAAGAACAACTGTGTCACTGCGGCACAACGAAAGCTGTCCCAATTCAAAAAGCTCCCTCAAAATGCAGCCTCAAAGTGCGTCCTTCGTTTACCAGGCAACGACGGATATAACGAATGGATCCTTCATGGCCCAGATTATCCCAAGATTCAATGCACACCAGTGACAACAGGATCTTTTAAAGAAATTGCTGGGTTACACTTTTAAATGTAAATATTGCGTTTCAGTAGTTCAAATGCATTTTATAGATAGTTTATGTTTTTTGTATGTACATAAATGAACAAGGGTGAAGATATTTAAACAGGCTCTAAACCCGTTTTGTTTTCAGACAGTTTACAATCCAGTACAAACATTACTGTAGCTCGTCAATGGCAGCTGTCACATTTGCTAGGCAACTAGAGCAATCCTCTATAGGCTACCACCCCATTTAACAATGCTCGGTTCGGCCTTTGTGGACTTCAAAGGTCCCGACTTAGAAGTCCTCATCCATTGCAGCCTCTGACTTGGGACACAGCTACAGTAACGCTTGTCTTAGCAAGCACCGCTAACTAACGTAAATGCTAGTACCTCTGCAGAAACCGCGAAGCTGTCAGAAGTGTCCGAAACCGCATACTGTCAGAGTAGGTACTACATTTGATTTTTGAACTTAATTTGCGACCATTAAAAAAAAGTATGTTGTCATTAACATGTGACCTACAGTGCCGGCTGTGTGTTGCTTTTGCCATTCATAACTCCTCTCTCTTGGCCTCATGGGATAGTAAAGTGTCCATGTGCACTTCAGAATCTCGAAAGGTAATCTGGGCACATTTCGTCTACTGTTTCGTCTACTCACAGGTAGAGTGTGGAGCTTCTACCTTTTATCACACGCACACTTCTGCTGGACCTTCTTTATCCTAGTGGTATAAGTGTTTATACTGCCGCCTATAGGTGTGGATGAATGCAGCTTGATTATTAAATTCTGCTGGTTTACAGCGAAGCTGTTTATCTTTATCTTTGTATCTTTTCTCTTCAACGCTTACTAAACAAATTAATAAAATGAACCTTCTTAGCTTCATTTATAACAAAGTTTCACAAATTTAGTGTTTCATGCTGGTGATGTTTCTGTTTCTGACTCAACTCAACATGTTGGGTCTGTATTGACTAATGATGAATCACATAACTTCAGCTGCACTTGAAAATTTAGCTTCAGTTTGCTCACATTTTCTCCTAGTGTAGATATTGAATTAGATTTATGTCATAAATGTTCATAAAACAGCATTAAATGCAAACTATGCTGGTTCTGCAGACACCTACAATGTCAATCACAGGATCGCCAATTAGTCAACTTTTTTCTGTTTAGTCAATGATAACTAGTAGAAACAAGTAGTCTTTGTGCCGCTTGACGTGGCATTTGTCCTTGCTCTGTGGGTCGTTGAGGGTTTGTTTCATCGCTCCATCGGGGACTGCTTGTTTGGACATTTTATTTTTTCATGCTATGATTCAGATCATAGCCTGACGCACACACAAACACATACCACACACAAAAATATTCACATGCATAAACATACACAATATCAAACACTGTTGTAAATGGCTTGTGAGCAGACGGAGCATGATGAAGACAGGCCAAGAAATCACACGATGCAAGTTTTACATTTGCTCACGCACAGACACATAGCTGTCTGAACGTGTGTACAATTGTGTTTATTTCTCAATGAAGACATTCCCAGTTCACTTAAAGAACATAGGCCATAATTTCTTCCACCCTCAAAAGCCCTCAGTACATTAGAGTGAAATCAGCCCAGAGGACCAGGGACTGGCGTGACAGTCAGCCATTCTAAACTGCAGCCACAGCACAGCCCTCTGCGGTGAGTAAGTGTGTGTGTGTGATGTTTGTGTGTATGAAAGGGAAAAATAATATGTCATTGTGGGTACTCATTGGTTGCGGGATTAATTAGAACAACATCTTCATTTTTGTGCAAATCTCCCATCATGCCAACCACCACAACCACACACTCACAACTAAAGCAAGAAGCATTACATTCATACTTATATATGACATACAATCCTACATCTAAAATATAATGAAACACTGAACAGGCCCCAAAAATAAAATTTTCAAGGCTCTTTGTTTTTGGTACTTGACAGTAGTTTCGTGTAGCCAGACTTTTGAATATCATCATAAAATCTAGTCCACATTGCAGCTTGCTCCAGCCAAGAACCTCTTAGACAGGAAGAGACTGTTTGTTTCCTTTTTGCATGCCATTTACGTGTGGGTTCATTAAAAATAGTTGAGAGTCAATAGTTGACTCATTTAAATAATTGCACAGCAATACAAACAAACTCTGAACATTGTTAAAGATCTAATATCACTTACCTGACAAATACAGTTGTTCCTCAAGCACACTGAATCAACCTGGTAACTTGCAAGCATGACTTACTGACTTGTTTCCAGACAGACTTTTACACCAAAAATATTTGAGCTGCCAATTTTTAGATTGTGCTGTCTGGATTTGTACGCTGTATTAATCAGGCCAGTGAACAGACTGTGGCCGGTCTGACTAAGACATTTTGAGACAATTTGAGTAGTAACAGGAATTTTGGCACTATAAAACTTTGAAAACTATAAATTCCTGTTTCCACCTCAAAGTAAAAATAAAAAAGGATAAAAAAGGAAATCTTTTTCAAATAAGAAACGAATAATAATAATGTTGCAATTGTTAGATATAGTCATTGTGAGACGTAATTTTGAGAAATAAAGATGCAATGATAATATCAATAATACATAGTCATGGGATACAATGTCTTAATTCTAAGTCTTAATCTAAGTCTTAATTCTAAGAATTAAAGTTGAAATTGTGAGACAAAGTCGCAATTATGAGATAGTCACTTAGTGAGGTATGAAGTCTTCTTTGTAAGAAATAAAGTCACAATTGCGAGATATAGTCACTTTGTGAAAGAGTCACAAATTTTGAGAAATAAAGCTGGAATTGTCAGATAATAAAGTCGCAATTGTGAGATATAGTCACTTTGTGAAATATAATAATCACATATTTTCATTAATAAAGCTGCAATTTTGAAATATAGTCAATTGTGAAATATAGTCACATTGGGCCTCATTTACGAAACGAACGTACGACAGAAAATTGAGCGTACGGTCGTTTCAACGCAAAACTTGGAATTTATCAATATAGACGTGAGCGGTGGCTACGATCAAATCTCACATCAGGGCTCAACTCGTGTACACAAGTTTTTGAGTTACCTGAACTAGCACGCAGCATAGTAAATACGGTGGAGAACTGTAGAATGACAGCATTTTGTTCATTTTTATATTCCTGACCGTCAAACGAAGCCCCCCCATTAATCGATCGTTAACCAGTAAGATTAGAATGTTGTTTTGTACAGGGCTTTAGCTTTATATGCGCGAATAGCAGCATAAACAAGACTATGAGGATTCAATCGTCGCATCATGCTCCTGCTGCACTTCTGTGAAAGGAGAAAAACAGTAATTAAGTCTATAAAAGGAATAAAATAGGATCATACAAAATATATAATAGGCTATAATATGATTAACATATTAACAAAAGGAAAAAAAAACACTGCAACAAGTATAGGCTACGCTCGTTTTTTGTGACACTCTTAATGCATTTTATTTATTTTATTTATATCTTTATTTGATTTAATCCATCTGTTCGCACAGGCGCCTCACGCACACACAAGCAACATTAGTTCTAGCGTTGCCTGACGTTTCAGCCATTCATCATCAAACTAAAATGAAGTCAACCAAACATAAATGTTACACAGTTTATTTTAAAAGGTCCTCTGTAAGATCAGCGTGCAGCGCCCAAACAATAAACAGTTTTGCACATGTGAAGGATTTTACACAGATATTAGAACATAATTGAAGTATAAAGCCATTTTAGGCTACATAATGAATAATAGTTAATTAAGCAACCAAATGTTACAAATATGGAAAAATGGAAACATTTGGATTCTTGTGTTATGAGACAGGCGCGTGAGCCCAATGTTGTTTCAGTTTTGCTTGACATTTGTATACTGTTTATAATGAATGCCACTATAGCATACCTAATTTGTGTTTTATTTTACAGTTAAAAAATATAATTTTATAACACGTATATATATACTTTATTATACTTATACTTATTTAATGGAAAAATTCAGTCTGTTCTGAATACCGTTAAAATTAAAATATTTGTTGTAGAGTGAGGGGAACTAAAAAAAGGCTGTTTATATTTTCCAGTATTTTAATATACATATAAATTAAATAAATTAATGTAGCCTAATAGTTTGCAATTACAATTTATCGGGTATTTTTGGAGTAAGATCAATTTATCTTTAGCGAGATTACTTCCTCTTTTTGGCCGGGTTTCGGTTCTCTTTTCTCCGTGTCGTAAACTCTAGGGCGAGGCTTCTAAACCAGGTTGTTTTTAGGGGTGTGATATTCAAATGACGATTGTTTTCTGCCGTCACATTTATCAACGTGATATCATTCGTATGATGAGATTGGCGGCATACGAATGTTTTAATAAATCACACGTGAACTCTGTCGTACGTTGATTTGTGCGCACAGATCTGCGCTCGTTTCAACGTTAGATTGATAAATGAGGCCCAATATGAATGCTAACATCTCAACTCTTAGATAAGCTGCACCAATTAACACTTAATTATCTTGTCTGGGGCAAAATATGCTTCATAAAATCTCTGCAACTACAGTCATCATATCAGTTCAGCTAAACAGTGGGCAAAAATATTGTAATTTAATAACTGAATATATGCAATCCCTAGCGGCAAGCTACACAGGAGTGTCTTGAAATAACACAATACTTAGCAAATGATGTCATTCTGTGTTTGCTCTGATGTATTATAGATTTGAGTAGCAACAGTTACTAGGTAGCTGTTTAAGGACATGACTGTGGGCGCTTGTGCAGAGAACCACCATGCATGCAATTCTCAATGAACCAGAACTGACTTGGCAGTTTCTCTCTCTCTAACTAGCTCCCTCCCTCTTTGCCACATTCTCCCAAATTTCTGCTGAACTTTGCCCTTTGCAGACTCATGCCAAGCCACAACGAACCTATGGAGGTCATGATGTCATTCTGAAGTGAGAACGCTTAGAAAAAATAAAAGAGAAAGCAAGACTGTGGAATAAATCTATAAAAGAGGGAGTGAATCAGGAAATAGCTCTCGGTTTGGGAAACACATAGAGCGAGAGGGAGCTTTGCCACAATTTAAATTGAAACAGGGTTTGAGAAAAAGCAGGGAGGAAATAATGTGAAATGGAAAGGCAAAAGAACAGCGGCGGGGTTAGCAGTCGACTTCGATTTGAATCGGTTTTGTTTTTTTTGTTTTCTCCTCATTGCGCCCCTCGCCCCGCACCTCCTCTCTCTCACATGCTGCCGTGCCTGGCGCTCTCGCTTTACGCGTTTTTAATGGGTGTCTTCCTAATAAGGCTTTTACTGCAGGAAATTTCAGCACACCACATTGCGTGAGGCGACGAAAAGCTCCATTCTCGGCTGGGCTCAGCACCGTGCCAGGCTGCCTCACGCTTGCCAGAGAGGAAGGGAGGTGAGGGGGATGGGGTAGTGGTGTGGGTCCCGTGCCAACATTACAGCTCTGCAGTTGTTGTTTTTTCTCTGACAATAGCGAGTGTGACCAAGCTACTGAGAAACCCAAAACGACAGAACGGCAGGGGCGAGCAGACACTTTTCTGGACACTCCAGTGTTAAGTCGCTTTCATTTGCACTGCTGCTCTCCAGGTTTTTGAGGTTTTACAGTGTCTTCAGCTGTGTCAGTGTGAGCAAGGCAGCTTTTTTTCTTCTTTTTGCTCATTTCCACCCTCTTCCTTCTTATTTCTCATAGTTTGTTTTGTCAGATTTCCAGCACTCTATGTGAGGCCTTTTTTTCTCACCCTTCTCTATCCCATCAGCCCCCTCTCTTTTCTTTTTTGTTGCTCTATTCCCCCCATTCCACTCACAAAATTGTGCTGTGGTCGAGAAGTGGTTAAATAGGAATAATATTTGCTGTACTTTGCCGCCTTCCTGGTCCTATTCTCCTCTAAGAATGAGCCTTATTTTTAGCTGCATGCAGGGTTTGGTCATTTCCTGCGGCTGGTTTCGTGTGACGTTGGGACTTTAAAGGAGGTGCTCACGGTTATAGTGCTTGTCCAAATGATGTGATCTGTGACTGGTGGTTCATTTAGGCTTAGAGCAGTAGTTGATGGGTAAGGCAAAGCTAGATCTGTGTTTAAGACTATTGTTAGTGTCTGAAGTTTGCGCCTGCAGGCAGATCCGGATGTACAGGTGCATCTCAATAAATTAGAATGTCGTGGAAAAGTTCATTTATTTCAGTAATTCAACTCAAATTGTGAAACTTGTGTATTCAATAAATTCAATGCACACAACCTTAAGTAGTTTAAGTCTTTGTTTTTTTTAATTGTGATGATTTTGGCTCACATTTAAAAAAAAACCCCCATTCACTATTCAACAAATTAGAATATGGTTTATGCCAATCAGCTAATGCACCCTCAAAAACGCAAGGTTTCCTGGGCCTTCAAAATGGTCTCTCAGTTTGGTTCACTAGGCTACACAATCATAGGGAAGACTGCTGACAGTCTTCTGACAGTTGTCCAGAAGACAATCTTTGACACCCTTCATGAGGAGAGTAAGCCACAAACATTAATTGCCAAAGAAGCTGGCTGTTCACAGAGTGCTGTATCCAAGCATGTTAACAGAAAGTTGAGTGGAAAAAAGTGTGGAAGAAAAAGATGCACAACCAACAACCGAGAGAACCGCAGTCTTATGAGGATTGTCAAGCAAAATCGATTCAAGAATTTGAGTGAACTTCACAAGGAATGACTGAGGCTGGGGTCAAGGCATCAAGAGCCACCCCACACAGACGTGTCAAGGATTTGCTACAGTTTGTCGTATTCCTCTTGTTAAGCCACTCCTGAACCACAGACAACGTCAGAGTTGTCTTACCTGGGCTAAGGAGAAGAAGTATTGGACTGTTGCCCAGTGGTCCAAATTTCTCTTTTCAGATGAGAGCAAGTTTTTGTATTTCATTTGGAAACCAAGGTCCTAGAGTATGGAGGAAGGGTGGAGAAGCTCATAACCAAAGTTGCTTGAAGTCCAGTGTTTATTTTCCACAGTCTGTGATGATTTGGGGTGCTATGTCATTTGCTGGTGTTGGTCCATTTTGTTTTTTGAAAACCAATGTCACTGCTCCCGTTTACCAAGAAATTTTGGAGCACTTCATGCTTCCTTCTGCTGCCAGCTTTTTGAAGATGCGATTTCATTTTCCAGCAGGATTTGGCACTGCCCACACTGCCAAAATCACCAAAAGTTGTTTAAATGACCATGGTGTTGGTGTGCTTGGTGTTGGCCAGCAAACTCACCAGACCTGATTCACCATAGATTATCTATGGGGTATTGTCAAGAGGAAATTGAGAAACAAGAGACCAAAAAATTCAGATGAGCTGAAGGCCGCTGTCAAAGAAATCTGGGCTTCCATACCACTTCAGCAGTGACACAAACTGATCACCTCTATGCCACGTCGAATTGAGGCAGTAATTAAGGCAAAAGGAGCCCCTACCAAGTATTGAGTACATGTTCAGTAAATGAACATACTTTCCAGAAGCCAACAATTCACTAAAAATGTTTTTTTTATTTGTCTTATGAAGTATTCTAATTGGTTGAGATAGTGAATTGTGGGTTTTTGTTAAATGTGAGCCAAAATCATCACAATTATAAGAACCAAAGACTTAAACTACTTCATCTGTGTGCATTGAATTTAAGTTAATACACGATTTTCACAATTTGAGTTGAATTACTTAAATAAATGAACTTTTCCACGACAAAAAAACATTCTAATTTACTGAGATGCACCTGTAATATGGAGTGAAAAGTATTAATCACCGTTACCAGGAAAATATCCACCCATAACTCCACAGAAGAACATAGAGTTCATGCTTTAATGGGTCATATGATGCTGCTAAAAAAGATTTTTTTTTGTGTATTTGGTGTAATGAAATGTGTTCGGTTTAAGGTTAAAAAAACACATTTATTTTCCACATACTGTACTTATTGTTTCTCCTCTATGCCACGCCTTTCGTACACGCGTCCGATTTTTACAAAGCTCATTCGTCTGAAAGCGAGGTGTGCTCTGATTGGTCAGCTATCCAGTGCGTTTTGATTGGCTGAATACCTCAAGCGTGAACGGAAATGTTACTCCCCTTACCATCTGTATGACCTTGTCCGGCGGAGCGACGATACAAACATTAAAACCCCTTATAACGGGCATTTTTTGCATCCCGTGAGACATAATTACGATTTAATGACTTTAACTGTCTTTTTACGCTGCATGGCAGCACGCTGCTTAAACAGAAAACCATGATCTGCATTGGTGATCTAGAAATTCAAACTACCACGCTACTCTACACCTGTTCAAGTCGCTTTTGAATCATCATTGGGGCAAATTCGTTAAATATAAAAAACGTACTTACAGTATGACAGCATTGTAGTCTACTCTACCAGGATCAGGAAACTATTCTCCTCCATAAAATTGTGCTGCACACATCTGAATATTTGTTCTGGAACAGTGTTGTAAATACACTTAACCACTGATTTCTAGGCTGGGTTCCTCTTTGGAAGACCAAACAAGTAGTTTGCTTTTCACAGCGACACATATCGTCACACACTGCCAGCTAGATTAGCGGAGGTGGCGGGCTTGCGGCAACCTCATGTACGACTCCGGGCTG
This sequence comes from Sinocyclocheilus anophthalmus, assembly GCA_018155175.1. Taxonomy (NCBI): domain Eukaryota; kingdom Metazoa; phylum Chordata; class Actinopteri; order Cypriniformes; family Cyprinidae; genus Sinocyclocheilus; species Sinocyclocheilus anophthalmus. Next base: position 281,720 of record JADLZN010002974.1, read on the forward strand.
GAGCCCGCTTCGTCACGTTAAAGCCGATGCCGCCATCCCCACCGCGAAGTTGCTGGTGTATCCCAGCGACCAGCACGGATCAGCGTCCAGGCATGACGAAGCTATATCTCCTTTTTGGAAACCAACAAGTTTTCGCTTTCACAAACAAAACACAGCCCCGTTGCATCCGACATGGCAGCGGCGGCAACAACAATACTACAGCGAGAATAAAAGTTACGCATTCTTTCTTTGCGTGTATTTTGGGTGGCGTTATGCAAATCTTCCCACCTCGTGACGTAGACATGTGGGGGCGTGTTAGAAGGAGCTGTTTTATGTAGGTGTGGCTGACTCTTAACTTTTTATAAAGAATAACTCTTTGGATTTAAGACTTTAGTCTTCGCAACTTTACAGAACATCTTTATGCACCAAGAGCTTGTAAGAAAGAGAAAGAAAAACTTCAAATCGCATCATACCTTAAGAAGTAACCTTCTTTGTATGTGTTAGCCTAACAAATAAAGCCCATATAAAATATACTTGAATTAATTCATATTACTTTAAAGTTATTATATGTTAAATGCTTAAATTTTGCCACTTGATTGTACAAGTGTAATTGCAAGCATTTAAATACAACAAGACATACAGTGCAACAGAATGAACCGTATATTTCAGAACAACATAATGCTTGCACTACGTTTGGCAGTACACTTTAACACATATGGTGTTCAAGACATACAAGTAATTATTAATTTTTCACATAAATAAATATGTCCTAAGTACAATTTTACAACTCTAAAGTTCCGTTAATTTGCATTTATAAATTTTAAAAAACTATAATAATCTCAAATGTAGAATATTTTTATCTATCATAAATTTTCATTGTCAGTTTAACAGCTAATTTTTACCACTCCTAAGTTCAATTACTTGCATTTAATAAATAGTGAGAAACTAGATACATTTCAAGGGAAGTAACATGCATTTACGTGCCCTGAAATGTTGCATTCAGTTGTCATTATAGTTTTAAGTATATTACTTCCATAAAAATTACACTTTCAATAAGTGTGCTAAAGTGTACTTCTTTTTCAAAAGGGTAAGTTGCCAAAAAATTTAGTTTTGAAAAAGCTATAGTAATCATAAAAGTATCATAAAAGTATCATAAAAGTAGTCCACACTACTTTTGCATTATACGAGTACAAATTACATTTTGGTATTAATGACAGCAAACCTGCCGTGACATATTGAAGCACCTTAAATCAGATTTTAAGAGCTCTGACAGGTGAAGAAAAGTGTGACATATATTTTATTTTCTTTAGACAAAGCATAGGTGTGACGTTCTGACCCCCCCCCCCCTTTTTTTTTTTTGAGCACGGCTACAGATGGCAGTCAACGAGAGTAGCCGCTTGCAGTCGGTGGCGGAGTTGAAAGCGGAGCTGTCAAGCCAGACATTTCTGCTCCCGTTAGTGATGCTCTCGTGGTGTTTGCATACTTTATCACAGATGAAATGAATTAAATGCAATATTTGTCAAATATACAGACGTTTCAGAAATGTTTTCATGAGCAACAGATATACTGATTATATACTGCTTAATACATGGTCATCTGTTCAAGAATAAAGTTCAATGTAAATATATACTTTTTAAATACTAATAAAGTGGGGGAATGTATGCTTTCATCATTGTTTTATGATAAACGTGACTCAATATAGCATTGCGACTACAGTAAAAAAGCTTTTACTGTTCTAGAAACACAGATTTGTGGCTATTATTGGATTTGAAAAGGTTAGAATAATCCCGAAACACACGTGATAGTTGTCATGCGGTGAATCTGGCCAATCGTGAAATGGCTGTGTCGTCATCAACGCTCCTGCAGCCGCTCTGGAGAAACTGCGGTGGCTGAGTCAGCCGGCTGCTCTCGAAACGCTATCGCGGTACTTTAATGCCACCCTGACAGTGAGTGGCTCGGCGCCGTCAAGTCCGGACAAATTTCTAACCGCATGCATTTCTCAATTCATCCATCCGCTCCGTTTTTGTGCGGCGCGCACAGGAATCGAATGCCGCTAATTGGCAACACGAATGGCTACTTATAGAAAATAATACAGGTCACATGACAAGAACCAACCAATGAGAGACAGGACACATGACTAAGACAACCAATCAGAACATAACACAGACAAGGGAATCGCATGACATGATCACAGAGTGGCACGTGAACACATGCAACCAGGAACTAACAAGAGCATGAATAAAAGACATGATAACATGAACAAGAAACACAACCCAAAACAAACCCTGACAATTTGTCCCGGGGCCCGGAAAGTGACTGCGATTTCAACCAAGGGGGACACTGATGAAGATTTTGTTCCAGACACCTTCAGAAGATTTACAAAATGGCGCCTAAGTCTCTGCATGAAAAACAAAGTCACAAGCTGAAAACAAACTTCACCAGCATAAGAGCCACATCGCAATATGGTGGAGAAGCCATTAGACCACAGCTCCAAAACTAGTGAAAGTAATTACAACTAATAAAAACTAATTTTAACTAAAACTAATTTTATTTTTTGTCTTTTTTAAACCAGACATAAGAAAAAAAAAAAAAAAAAAAAAAAAAAGTGAGTGACGTGACAATGTGGCCCCCCCAAGTATGTTTGAGCGCCATACTCAAATTGTGCTCTGCATGTACCCATCCAATTGACACCACATGAACCCACACAACGTGCAACACACACCCGGAGCAGTGGGCAAGCCATTTATAGCTGCGGGCCCGGAGCAGTTGGGGGTTCGGTCCATTGGCAAGGGCACCACCTCAGGTCGGGTATTGAAGGTGAATAGCGCGCTGTTACATTCACCTCCCCCACCTACAATTCCTGCCGGTACGAGACTCAAACCCACAACCTTTGGGTTATGAGTCCGACTCTCTAACCATTAGGCCACGACTTCCCCCCGAAGAAGTAAACAAAACATTTCATCAAGCTGAGGAATACATAAACGCAGTGCAGTCTAATTTAATCGGTAGTGTTTGAATCCAGGGCTAGGACTCTCTAAACAGATTTATCCCCTCCGGGGGGCTGAGATGGTGCAGTCCTGGACCCCCTTCAATGCACTGGGAGATTTAAGAGCAGGATGAAAGAAACCTGGGCCACTCAGCGGTCACCACTCTCTGATTCATCTTTCTAGGAAAGAGCAGAGGGAGAGAAAACCACAGAAAGCTCCCTCCTTCTTTAAAGCTATAATCACACTGACAGGCCAAACAAGCCAGGATAGAGAGATGGACGGAGGTCGAAACATGCCCAAGGCAAGCTTGTGAACAAAAATGCTTCTAGCTAATTTAAATTTTGTGCATGGTTGTGTTTAGAAATGTGTCAAACCACAAATCACAATGCAGCACACGTGTAAGTTGCATGCTCAGCATTGCCACGAGGGGTGCTATAGCGGTATATTACTGTAGACAGATTTCTCTTTCAGGTCAACAACTATCAAGGCAACAGTTTGCAGTGGATGCGATGAATGTGTCAAGTGGCACATCCGAGTCTTCCTGGGAAGCTGGATTTATGAGTTGGGAAGTGACATACTTTTTCTTAACCATGGAGAGATATTTGTGGGCGTTCTAGAGATGTACTTGCACACATCACACTTGAATTTAAGATGAACTGCAGTTTATAAAGATAAATGTATTTAGGAACGTTTGTGAGAATGCAGACATTTTATAGATCATTAATAGGAACATTTCGGAAACTGCTGTACATTCACATTTTATTATACACATGTTACACATACATTTCACAATACTACTGTTTTTACTGTATTTTTAATCACATAAATGCAGCCTGGGTGAGCATAAAATACTTAAATGAAAAGCATTTAAAAATCATAATGTTTCCAAACTTTTGACAAATACTGCACCTTTTCAACAAAAAAATATTTTTTTAACTGTGGTTCTACAAAATGATCAATAAGCAATGTTTTCATTTTTAGATTTTTATTCTATTATAATTGTACAATACCTTTGTACATGCAGCAGTTTTATTGTAAAACAAAAAAGAATATCCTGGGTTTACTATTAGTTTACCACTTGTTACCACATTGTGGTGCTTTTCATGTTCAATTCATAAATTGTATCCGACATGACTTGCATAATGCACAAAAGGTCCCTCTTAACTTTTTTATAGCAAGGAAATGAGTTTGTCAGCTGGTTTAGCTCATGTCATGTGGCTTGATTCCCCCCAAAAATGAATATTTATGAATTTATGGGGGTTCAATTGTTTTCATATTAATTATGAATGGTACCAGAATTTACATGAATCAAACCCTAAACTATCCTTTCAAGCAGACTCAGGTGTCTAGTTTCGCTGGTTTATATCAGAGTTTGGACAAATGCCTTGACACCAACCAAACAAACCAAGCTCTGGCATCAAACAGACTTTGTTACAATAAGCATAGTGTGAAAGTGCTCTTACCCTCATTGCTCAAGTGTGCCTTTTAAAAATGAGACAGTCCAGAAGTCCTTGAGGTTTAATCTTGCATCCAATCCACTGCGGCTTGTGGAGCTGTTCCACATGATTTCAGATATTATGACATGCAGCCAATGAAGAATGAAATGCTAAACAAACATAAATTGTCATAAAACCTTGTGATTTGCAGTGTGATTTCACATGTTAATGAAAGCATTAAAATGATCTACCGAAGGTTTTAGGAATCACATCATTTCAGCTGTGGCCAGAGCTGTAACATTTGATCAAATTCGCTTTCTAAACACTAATACTTGGCACAGTGGTTCCCTTTCGTGGAACTTCGAACTGCGTCCTCTAGGGGTCGCTATGGGGAACGCCTCCTCGTGACCCGTGTCTGAAGCCTACATTGCAAAACCCAACTTGTTTGCCGGCGCAGCCATGACGTCACTACCGTCGCACTAGTACAAATATTCTCCGTTAGCTCAAGCATCACTTTTTCTTCGTCTTCACGGCCGTTCTGTTTGAAGCGGCATTCCAAATCAATAAATATTTAATTTCTACTAGGCGAGCACTAGCGGAGGCGTTTAGAAGTGTGTACATCCTGTCAGCGTTTCTGAACCCGTATTCACCTGCGTCTATATCTTTGTTGTTTGGCGAGGACCGCACGCGTGTCTTCGAGGAGAATCTGCGTGCATGTGAGAGCTTTTTTTCCGCTGAAAAAGCTCCGTTCCGTTTGTCCTCTCTCTCGAGGGAGAGGGAGAACCATCGTTTCCCCGCGCTCGTGACCCGCTGCTGCTGAGGCACTGAGGAGAATGAGCTCGTGGGGATCTCCGGTGGACCTAGCCGATTATGCTGAATGGGGGGTTTCCCTCTTCCGCGCATCGGTGTTGGGCGAGAAACAGCTACTGGATGATGATATCCTCTCTTTGATATCATCTGATCTGGGGGCCAGTGCTCAGTTGGGCCCAGCCCAACAAGAGTAGGGAATGGATGTGGAGAGTGAAGAAGCAGAGGCTGAGCTTTCCCAGTCCACCTGCCCTGCGCGCGACAAACGGCAAGGCGTACGCAGCGGCAGGTCAGGCTGTTGCTTCGTTGCACACTATGGCGGTGCTTCAGGCCTATCAGGCTGCCCTGCTGAAGGACCTGGATGAGGGGCAGGGCCTTTCCTCTGCCGTAACGGCTGAGCTGCGGCGCACCACAGACTTGGCCCTCCGGGCTACTAAGCAGGCGGCCTCGGCCATGGGCAGAGCGATGGCTGCTATGGTGGTGACGGAGCGGCAGTTGGGGGGGTAATTGCCAGACATCCGATTGCCTGGGCTCCTCTCAACCAGTGTGTCTCGATCGATGCACTCAGAAGGCACTGCCCCCCTCGATCTCAAGGGGTACTAAGAGGGTGTCGTCTGGCGATCAGGATCCTCTCCGAGGAGTTGAATCTCTCGCTCCATGGGCTGTCCTCGTGGTGATGTTGATCACTGCTCCCCTTTCAGGAAAGGGTCGCCTGGAATGGGGACAGTATTCCTCAGCTGAGGAATAACGGAGGTGCCTCTTTCATGAGAGGCTTGAGCTCGCTGTCTTCCAGAAAGACCTCGTACCAGCTGCATCAGTAAGTTTGGGCCGTCCTCCGCCTCCCTGATGCGCTGGCGATGTGGCTAGCCTGCAGTATGCTACCACTCTGATTTTTAATCATGCTGCTGGTTGGGGGCCCCCCCTCTTGGTGAGAGGTGGGTTGGGCTCCCCCAGTTAGAATGAGCTACTGCCAGCCGGGGAAAACTCGGCATTAGTAAGGGTCGAGCCCCCTGGGTGTCTGAGGACCAGGCGTGTGTTCCCACGCCGGAATTGTTGCTAGCTGGTTCCGCTAGTTGGAACGTGGTGCGGGTCGAGTCCCCTTCTCGGTGAGGACTGGGCGTGTTGCTCCCCCAGTTGATAACTGCTAGCTGTTCCACCAATGGAACATGCTGTAGTTCGAGCTCCCGCTGAATGGATGTCTGTTCCCTCAGCTACAGGTTCGCGGCTAGCCAAGCCAGTGTGATAGCCGTAGGTGAGACTGATGACTATTCAGAGCTCCATCTATAGGCTGCCCTCTAGAAGTGCCACGAGAACCCCCTAGAACGGTTGTATCCATCTACATATGGACATTCTAAAATCCACATGGTGGTAAGTGGGCACGGTATCTTTGCCCACTTTTCTAAAATTCCACGGAAGTGGTAAGTGCGCACGTTCTACTTTGCCCACTTCTCTAAAATCCTATATGGTAAGAGTTACGCGCACAGCTTCGTTCTCTTTTTCTGAGTGGTCTAAAACCCCGGTTCCGCCTGGGACCCACTCCTCATGGTATCCCCGAATACCTGCTCTGACAGGGTGTTTCCACTAGAGGCCTGTTGAGACAGGTCCTTCTGCCAAGTGAGGTAGCCCTGAGGACGGCCACGACTAGTAATTGATCCAATAAGTAGGCTCTTGGTCGTATTCCCTGGAAGGAATCCTTCATGATTCTAGGCCCTGGCGCCACCTCTGAGGAGGCTTTTTATGGCACAGCTGGTACGGGGGCCCCTGCCGTCCCGCAGTTCTGGGCACCGAGCCAGCCGCCCTCATTACACCAGAGGTTAATCTCGAGAGACTGATTCCAGTGGTAGACTACTGGTAGCCTGGGTCGGCTACCAATCTTGTCCCAGTGGGACCTTCACACTGTGAGGCTCTAGTAATGTCCTTTGGCAGCCTAGGCTTCTGGCCGCAGGGAGTAATGTCACTGACAGCCTTCTAGTCCAGGACAGGGGCAACTCCCATAGCGTTATGGTGTTGTTGGTACTTAGTGGCTCGCCATGGTTCTGGCTTGCACTCCCCTCAGCATGGTGGTGTGGGTATACTGTTCCCCATAGCGACTCCTAGAGGACACAGTTTGAAGTTCCCATGAGAGGGAACGTCTCGGGTTACTTATGTATCCATGGTTCCCTGAGTGGGGAATGAGACACTGCGTCCTCTAGTTTTTGTGCCATGCTGCGGACACAAGCTTCAGACGAAGAAGTGATGACGTGCGCTACCGGCGCCTATTTTGTACTAGTTGCGACGGTAGTGACGTCATGGCTGTCGCCGGCCAAACAAGTTGGTGTTTTTTCAATGTAGGCTTCAGACACGGGTCACGACGAGGCGTTCCCCATAGCGACCCCTAGAGGACGCAGTGTCTCGTTCCCCTCAGGGAACCATGGTTACATAAGTAATCCGAGACAATTCTTAGTATCTGGGTCTAAAATCTAATGACGGTGAAAACATCTCCTGCCAAGTCGAGGCCAAGTCATCTCCAAAACACAGTTAACAGTGGTCTAAACTGTGGCAATGAGAGCTTCATCTCCGAAACCACAAGTTTCCATTTTAAGGTTTACAATAATCCATCTCCATACATATTTTTGCCACAAGGGCAGCTAAACTGTATTGCATGAACACGTTCAGCAGAGAGCCTACTAATCTTCTAAAACCTTTTCTCAAAATATATTTCACGGCCCTGTCACATGGCATACCACAGCTTCTCATGGTCTAGGTCATATTTTCTTTTACCTTGCATAGCTTTTTTGATTCACCATTTTAATGGATGTTGTATCTGCCTTATTAGCTAGCTTGAAGTTTATTTCAACACAGTTTTCTGTCCTGTATTTCATTTTCAAATAGGAAAATGTGGCAGACCATACTGAAGGCCTTATGCCTGTTTTGATACCCAGTAGGCTTTAGTTTACATCACAGTTGTTAACAAGGATTTGCTACTTGTTTTTGCTAGTCAAAGGCAAGTGGTATTAGTGGGAGGGAAACTGTCATTCTAGAGAGCATCTGATTGGTAAATAGTCTGGACACGCCCACAAGTACAAGATGAGATTCATATTCTGGTCTAGTTTCCCAGAAGAGAAAGACTGTAGATTTTGAATGCATATATGCTAAAAGAAAACTGTCAACTTCGGATGACACTAGGGTATCGATGACCACATAGCTATCATGTATGGAAACAAAACAAAACAAAAATAATAATATTTGAATTGTGCATGGGGTCATGTGTGGGATCTTTAACTTGTATTTAACCCCCAATAACTCTTTAAAGGGGTCATATGATGTTGCGAAAAATAACATTATTTGGTGTATTTGGTGTAATGCTATGTGTTTATGCGGTTTAAAGTAAAAAAAACATCATTTTCCACATACTGTACATTATTGTTTCTCCTCTATGCCCCGCCTTTCTGAAATACTTTTTACAAAGCTCATTGGTCTGAAAAGCGAGGTGTGCTCTGATTGGCCAGCTATGCATTGTGCACAGTGCATTGTGATTGGCCGAATACCTCAAGCGTGTGACGGAAATGTTACGTCCCTTACCACACTGTGATGCCTTGTCCGGCATGAGCGACGAGACAAAAACATTAAAACCCATTATAAACGAGGCATTTGTTGCATCCAGTGGGGACATAATTACGCATTATAATGACTTATACTGTCTTTTTACAGGTTGAGGTGCATCGCGTCTGCATTTGCGATCGGAGAAATGGCAAACAAGCGCTACTCTACACTGCTCAAAAAAACTCGCATTTGAATCGTCAGTGGTAAATCCTTTAAATATGAAAATGTACTTACAGTCTTTGAGTCAGAACTGCCGTCATTGTAGTCTACTCTACCAGAAACAGTCCTCCATAAAATGGTCTGCACACATCTGAATATTTGGGTTGAACTGTTCTGGAACAGTGTTATAAATACAACTTAACCACGATTTCTAGTCGTGTCCATTTTTGGAAGGCCATACAAAGTAGTTTTGCTTTCACAACGATACACACACCGGCTTGAGTGAGCGTGGCGGGCGCTTGAGAACGGAGCGCCTCGGGCTTGCTGCAACCACATCTCATCTGACTACCCCGGCTGGCCTCCCTTCGTCCACGGTGACACCTACCGCGATCCACAGAGCGAGTGATGTAGGTCCGCAGCAAACCACACGGTCAGCTCCATGCATGAGGAAGCGTATATCATTCTCTTTGGAAGGCCAAACAAAGTATTTCGCTTTCACAACGAAACACACAGCACCTTCACGACATGGCGGCGGCAAAAACAATACTACAGCGAGAATAAAAATTACGCCTTCTTTCTTTGCGTATACATTTGGGCGGTTTTATGCAAATCTTCCCAAACAGTGACGTAGACATGTGGGGGCGTGTTAGAACGAGCCTTTTAGGTAGGCGTGGTTGACTCTTACCTTTTATAAAGAATATATCTTGGATTTGAGACTTTAGTCTTTGCAACTTTACGATCTTCTTTAACCTTCATGCGAAAGGAAAAATTGAATCGCATCATGCCCCCTTTAAACTTAAGTCCTCAAAAGCAATAGTTTTCAAACCCCGTTTCAGTCCCTAAAAAATCTAACATTTCTCTTTAAGTCAAGTCAAGTCACCTTTATTTGTGTAGCGCTTTTAACAATACAGATTGTGTCAAAGCAACTGAACCTTTTTAGGAAAATAGTGTGTCAATAATGCAATATGACAATAGTAAACACTCAATTTTCTGTTAAAGGTAGTTCATCGTTGAATTCAGTGATGTCGTCATCCAGCTTAGTTCAGTTTAAATAATATCTTTGCAATTATGTCAACGATATCGCTGGAAATGAAGTGTCCCCAACAAAGCAAGTCAGAGGCAAGGAACCAAAACTCCATCCGTGACAGAATGGAGAAAAAACCTTGGGAGAACCAGGCTCAGTCGGGGGGCCAGTTCTACTCTGACCAGACGAACCAGCAGTACGTAAAAATCAATTTAAGACGTAATAAAAACAGACGATGAATAATATTAACAGCAATTATTATATGTTGCGATCAAACTTATAGCAGAATGTGGTAGTTGTGTATGTTGTTTCAGTGTTGGCATCATCTGAGGTCCTTTGAGTGGTTGGCATCATCTCTTCTCAGGTGTCTGGATCCAGACTGAAGCTTGTGTAATCCTAGTTAACCACGGTTTAATCCGTGCAACATACAGAGAAAAATACAACAAATTACGTGCGCTGCTGTTTCCCACCAATCAAAAATGATTTGTTTTAAAACCAAACTAATGATAATAATGTCAGTTGATTAATTAACTGCGAAAGATTATGATGCATAAAAGATTATGAAAAAAAAAAAAGGATGCATTATTTGCTTGGCCAAAGAGATGTGTCTGTAATCTAGATTTAAACAGAGAGAGTGTCTGAACCCCGAACGGTATCAGGAAGGCTATTCCAGTTTGGGAGCCAAATGCAAAAAAGCTCTCCCTCCTTTAGTGGGCTTTGATATCCTAGGTACTACCAAAAGTCCAGAATTTTGCGACCTTCGGGAGCGTGATGGATTGTAGCGTGGTAGAAGACTAGTTAGGTACGCTATTAAGGGCCTTATAGGCAAGTAATAATATTTTTAACTGATACGGAACTTAATAGGTAGCCAGTGCAGATACTGTAAAATTGGGGTAATATGATCTTATTTTCTTGACTCTAGCCGCTGCATTTTGGACTACCTGTAGCTTGTTTATTGAAGATGCAGGACAACCACCTAGCAGTGCATTACAATAGTCCATTCTAGAGGTCATGAATGCATGAACTAGCTTTTTTGCATCAGAAACAGGTAACATGTTTTAACTTGGCAATGTTTCTAAGATGGAAGAATGCTGTTTTTGTAACATGGGAAATATGATTTTCAAAAGACAAGTTGCTATCTAATATAACACCCAGATTTTTGACTGTAGAGGAAGTAACCGTGCATCCGTCTAGTTGCAAATTGTAATCCACGAGATTCGGCGTACTGTCTTTTGGTCCAATAAGTAATATCTCTGTCTTATCCGAATTTAATATGAGAAAATTATTGGTCATCCAATCTTTAAAATTTTTAACACATTCTGTTATCTTAGATAATTTAGAAGTTTCATCTGGTCTTGTTGAGATATATAGTTGAGTATCATCGGCATAACAGTGGAAACTAATCCCGTATTAACAGAAAGATCTAATTAATCCGTGCAGTGAGCCCCAGAGGGAGAAAGATGGGAAGTGAAGGAGAGAGGGAGAGGCTGAAGAGGAAGGATTTTGTCAGGACTTCATAAACACGTACGAGTGGAATAACTATGCCAGGATTAAGACTAAGGAAAACTTTCCAGAGCTGGTTTGGGCCTTGCAGGCAAGCATGAGAGAGAGACACACCAGAGCCCCCAGTCCTTGGGTTTACAGTAAGGCCAGCCAAACAACAATGATGCAATACAGTGAGAAGGTGGACAAAACTGTAGTGGTGAAAAAGGGATAGAGGGAGAAAAAAAATTTATATAAAAAAATAATGCTTAGGAAAGGACATTTTGACGATCCAAAGCATACGCTGATCTTGATAAGATAATCTTAATATAATACGTTTTTTATATTCAGCTTGAGGAAACTTTAGTGTGATTTCAGCTTGAGGTAAATTAAACACAGACCCTTGGTAGGACATATCCAGTATGAATTATGGCAGAATGAGATAATGGAACAAAAGATGGCAGATCATATCATTCACTTGCCAGGTAAGAGTGCAAAATGACAAAAGGTTGAAAAATTTGAAAAAGATTAAATACTGGATTGGTAAAGAAGCAGGTACTGAAAAGCAACAGATGCGGAAGGTTCTGCCAAAGGCAATAAAGTCAACTAAAGGTTAAAAACAATGTGAAATGCTGCTCACAAGCCATTTGACAGTAACACTGTAGTTTAGGGACCAATTCTCACTATTAATTAGTTGCTTATTAGCATATATATTACTAGCATATTAGCTGTTTATTAGTACTTATGAAGCACATATTAATGCCTTACATTGTATGACCATATTTTAGATCCCTTAATCCTATACTAAACTTAACAACTACCTTACTATTAATAAGCAGCAAATTAGGAGTTTATTGAGGCAAAAGTCATAGTTAGCTAATAGTGAGAATTGGTCCTCAAACTAAAGTTTGACCCATTTTACTTCTGTAATCTGATGCAAGATGTTTAATGATAAAAAACTTGGCTGTTGTCTTTTGAAAAATGGCAGTATTCATGTTTTGTTCATTAGTTATCTGAGGTAAGGGTAGTGACAGATCACTTCTGCCATATTGAGACATATCTGATTGAAAAAGATAACTGAAAAAAAAAAAAAGTTAATCAGTGTGTACTGATTGGATGGAGACAGATCTGAATACAAGCTTGCAGAAAATTGTAAGAAAAAATCGGGGTTTAAGCAAACTAAATTATTGGAGAAGCCCTGCATTTGATACCAGAGAGAAGTTTTATCGGAAATTATTATATATAAAAAAGAAATATTTATTTTAATGAAATAGCATGGAGGAAGCATTAAAATTAAGATGCATTTAGAAAATGGGTGGAATTTCAATTTCATGCAAATGAATGCAACTTATGCTAACCATTATCGGTTTAGTGCACTATTCTTTCTAAGCTAATTTTTCAGTGTTACTGAAATGTATTTTTACATAATACATACTTTTAGAGCCCCCCCTCCCCCCAACCTTTGTTTTCACTTCCTTCGGGGGTAGGTTCCCTAATTAGGGTGGACAGAAACCCCCATATAATTCACACCGACTATACTGTTGAAACGTGTCACAGCTGGTGAGATCACTTTTCTTGTATGACGAGAGCGTTAATGAATATTTGTATGTTTTATACTCCATATATGTGGTCATGTTTTTCCATACAGACATGTTAAATGAGGACTAAAATGGTGCCAAAATGACTTAAGCACACCTCCCATTTCAAGCAGTTTAATCTCGCCAGTACATGGCAGAGTCGTCATATTTTCACGAGCTTGCGGTTAATCCGCTGTAGGCGAACAGAACAGTGAGGCTCGTTCCTCCAGATGACAGTACGATAGTGATGGCTGTTTTTCTTGGCTCTGGTGGCCAGGCTGGCGTGCATGAAGTTGATTTAGGCCCTGCCCTCTCCACCTGGACTTGACGGCTGCCTTCCACACTTGGTGTAAAATACTGTCTGGGGATGTATTTCTGGTATGAAATATGGATGGGAGCCTGTACATGTGTATTTAGGCAGGGAGAGGTGAGAGAGAGGTCACCATTCATTTTGCCGTCACAGACTTGGAGGCCGTCCAGCGCAAAAGAGACAGCGGCTTTTTCTCCTTCTCTCATTCTGCTCTGCTTATGGATGATGTGCGGAGATATGAGGCATGAGAAAAGCTCACGCACGTGTTTCGAGCGAGAGCTCCAGAGATATGCTGCCTATGGAAAGCGTGAGCGGAATCGGGAATGAGAGACTTGTAACTACGGCTTTTCATTCACCCCCATTGACCAGATCATGTTCACCAAAGTGAAAAAATGAAAATAAACCTAGTCCACCGGATAGAACTCGATCTGTGTGTGCAGCGTGCTATAAAGAGCAGAAATTGAGAAAGTGTTGTGTTCAAAGATCAGTTTTCATTGATGGTCCAGCAGTGTTTGAGCACTGAATCATGTCATTTTCAATAAAGTGAACATAAATTGCCGATCTTCTTCTGCTCAACCCTCTTGTCCAAAGGATACGATCAATTATTCAGAAGCATTGGGTGGGTAATGTGTAACTGATAACCTGGATGCTATTTATATTTCATTTCAAAAGGACAAATAATACCGCTGACCTCCAGGCCAAACTCAGTCAAGCTCATGTGAATTTTTGTAATGATGGAATAAGATTAGATGCTTCTTGTTTTAGGGGTAAATTCTGATAAAAAAAGAATTAGAATAACAATTTTATTTCTTTGCAATGATAAGCACTGATGAACCGTACACAAAAAGATCAGGAACATAAATTAGGGTCAAAGTCACAAAGGGACAAATATGAAACCAAAATAATGACCAGATGAAAGAAACCAATTTGTGATCATATCTATTTACTGCATGGAATACACTCAATATTTTATTAATAATATTAAGACAATGAAGCATTCACAAAGCACCAAGAGTGACATCTACAAGTGCATTGGCTGTAACAATGAACAGGCTATGCAAAGAAAACAAAATAGAGTCCAAGAAAATATTCAGAAGTCAAACAAAACACAAACTAAAATGTGAACATCTTTGTTTTCTAAAAACACCTCTCAGATATTAGTTAATGAAATGAGAAGAAGATCGAAGGAACAGCGAACAATATTTGGTTATACTGTATTATTAGAGATCAGTTAGTCTGAAGCTGGTTAGCTGAGAAGGCTGTTGTGATTGGTCAGAATGTATAAGGCAGTCGAGGAGTCAGAATGACAACCATTAGCCCCCATCATCGTCAAGCCCTGGCACCACAGCGCCCACATACATACTGCTACAAGCGTGCACATATAGCATTAAAGTGACATAAGATTGCAACCATGGTTACATCACACTCAATGTGTATTAGAGATACAATTTATGTAAAAATAATTCGTTAAATGCTACTCTGCTTGCATAAAACTATTATTCAACTCCTTTTGCAACATATTTTGGCACCAAAGACAAAAAGATCAGAGGCCTCATTTATAAAACCCATGTAAATTCAGATTTAATCCTAAAGTCCATGGATTTGATCCTGTGTAGGAACAAATTGGGATTTACGAAGGCTAAAACTGTCATGGCAGTGTTTTTATATGTAAACCAAGTAAAAAGCATGTTTGCTGACTAAGTCTTCTGGAGACTTTTACGTGTAAAATGAACAACTGACTAAATTAATAAATAAATGACCATATTTAAATACACAAAGACTATAGGAAAATCCACATATTTTGCAATGAAACCTGGAAAAACTTTGTGTGTCATCTACTCATTTTCAATATTCAGCAATTATCATGCTTTCACACTTAGGATGGTTTTACGCATGTTTCATAAATGAGGCCCAAGAGCTTTACACATTGACACTAAAGTAGAGCTAAAAGAGTTATGATCTAAACAGAAGGATTAGTAAGTTCAAGATCAATTGCTGCCCTGCCACAGTCTGTAGCATAAAGTCCACTCTATAATTCACTGGTACATCCCAACATTTAACATTTATGGGTACATTTGAGTATGCGTGCATGTATGAAGCAGTTTTTTCACCAGCTAGTTTGCAAGCAGGGTCACTTGACATGGTCATATGGTCAGTATGTGCTACAGTGGCTGACATAAGAAATTTCCCATGGGGAAAAGGGCAGAAAGAACATCACACTCCTCCTCCTCCATATAGAGAAGCGGTTTTAAAATGATCAAGGTGTTAACCATGAAAACAAGGACAAAGCATCCCCAGGTCATAAGCACAAGACACAGCTCACAGAAGTCTCAATACAAGACTCCTCACTGTAATCCTTGTTGACTTCTGCAGTCCCACTGTTACTATTTTATTTGCACTATTTTGAATGCAATAAACCAGGCCTGAGTTACTGGAGAACACTGTGTTGGGTTAGTTTGGTGTGTTACACTTCCCTCATAACACTTTCTCTAAACTATTAACTAAATAACGACTGCGGTTTCAAACCCAGCCCCATTCCTTGCAGTACTCAATGTTCCTCAATGGAGCATTGTGTGTTAGCCTCTTGCTAATGCTAACTTTAGCTAGTATCCAGACTAAACAAACAACGTGCTCACTGCTTTCAGCACTACATATTCAAGAAAGAGGGTGATGCTGAGGATGTGGTCAGACTGGGGAGGAAGAGGAAAAATTTGATCAAAAAAAAGCTCTTCTCTATTTTCACAGCACCCATCAAGAAACACAGAGTGGTCCTTTTAGCAGGTGGTAAATTTAGAGGCTAGCATGTTAAATTTAGCCTGTGATTAGTGCCTGTAAGGCAGGGCAGGGTGTAACTCTGCCGGGAGAGACTCGCTCACTGTGCAATGGCATACAAAGTCCCAAATGACTGCATGAGTATGCCTCAGTGTTTAAAAACATCCAAAGGATTTGGTGAGGACCAGGCTATCGCCAAGCGTTTAACAGCCCTCGAACCAACACCCTTGAAAATGAAGCTTTCTGTCATAAATGCAGTGGCTTACATCACTTGAACTCATTCCTGAAACGGGAAAGAGCATCACGAATTTCTGCTGAACGCCTTTCAGCATCGTTGAGCTTTTGCTATTGGGAAAAATTTCCTCAGATCAGCGTTATGAGCATTTATTCACAAAAATGTACTGTGGTGGTACCAGGTTATAGCCACGCCATGGTACTTTGCCACATACTATACTTCACAGAACGTCATAGAATACCATAGAAGAACCATGGTACATGTTCTAAAAAAAACATGGCACCGTGATGGTACATGTCTAAATTCCTTGGAATTACCATGCTACCATATCCTAAAAAACATGGTAACACCATGTTACTTTTTTGACATTGACTTAACACAAAAACTGGACAACCATAATAGTTGTCAAATTCAAATGTTATAAACTAATCTTAGCTGGTTTAGGCTAAGCCGGTCTTCAACTGGGTAATCAGGTCTCCCAGCCTGACCAGCTGAAAAGTGACTAAACCTTGGGAGACCCACTAAAACCAGGCCGGTTTTAGATGGTTTTTCTTCAGCAAGTATGGCTCGGGGAGAGGCTGTGAAACTGCTAGCTGCGACTAAGCACTCATATTTTGTATGTAAATTCAATGAAAGGTATATTATATTCAAAGTTGAAGTCTTGAAAGCAGATGACATCATCTGACGTGTACCGCTACACAGTTGACATAAAATGAGCCTGTATACAGAGCATACAGTGTGCAGGGTGGAAGAAATTTTAAGATGGTTGTTTTGAGTATTTATTCAGGTCATTCAAGTGGAAAAATAGAGTAAAAAAGAAAAAAAAAATTAAAATTAACAAAACGACTTCCTTTCAGTGACAACTGAGGCGTATTCTGAAAGAGTTTAATTGTGAATTTAATTGGTTCAAATAAATGGCTTCAAAATGGGTGCTACTCTGCCAGAAAACTGGACACGATAATTAACTCATTGAACTCAACACAAATAATCAAGAGGCATAGTGGAAGATTTCTCATTCACAATAACAACCTAGAGATGCACACCTTTGGTCGCTGATCATCAAACACCCAAATACCACAAATTGTACCAGTTTAACATATTATTATGCATGGTCTGAGATCTTTCTGGACCTTAAAAGCCCACCATTGTAATGCTGAACATCTGATATTAAATATATTAGTATGCTTTTGTTGGCTTTAATTAAATTTTTGTGTAAGACCAAGCACATCAAAAGTATAGAGTTTTATAACTATATTTTACAGTGTTCAGGGAATCTCAATCACTAGTGCACACAATTATGATGAGGGAAGCATAGCTGTGTGCTTCATAATGAATAAAAGTGCAACATTATCAAGTGGAACCAACCACACTTTATAACATAACTGGAAAATTAATCCAATAAACATTAAATATATACGCAGTGATGGTATCTGTCTGTGTTCCAACAATATATAAAGTGAAAACAATCTTAGAGGTATCTACACAAGTTTTACAGAGGACTTTCTCTGTCCACTTTCGGCTGTTGCATATATTACCATGTTAGATAAAATTATGTTTACATACCTAGGCCTCGAGTACATACCATATGCACAGGCAAGGTAAGAGACACTTGACACTAACATAAACTTCGGGTGACTCATGCTAAGAATATTGGGTAAATTGACATCCTATGAATAAGGTCCATAAAAAAAACACAGACAATATCATCGGTTTATATGCATGCACTTTAGTCTATAAGTCATTGTGCGGTACACAAACAATAATTAAAGTGCCATATGTCATTTTAGACTGTCGCTGATAAAAATAGAATATAGTAAAATAGACGGTTTAAAACAAGGATTATGCTGGGATATGACACTACATGAGGGCCTAGTTTTAAATAATCCGTCCTCTCTATCGTATGGCACACTGTGCACAGTGCTCCCACCTCCCCGCAATCATTTCATGCCTTTCACGTCTGTCTGCCTCAATTTTAAAAATAAAGCATGCTTAGTGCTGAGAGGTGCGTGTATATCTGTGATCCTGTCCATGTACACAAGGCTTAACAATTGCTGCCTCAGGGAACTTGACACTTGTAGGAGGTCACTGTAAAGTATCTTGAAGGTATTGTTGATAAATTAGTCATGACTTCACAAATAGGCATATAGTGTGACTAGATGTTTAACATCACATTTTAGAGAGTAGCAGACATTCAGGTATGAAGACTTCCAAGATTACTTGAATATATTTTATCAGTGGACTAAGCTTCTGTAGATGTCATCCATTTGCCTGACAAAAGAGGCTAGTTAATGTGACAACAATCAGTTTTACTGCTCAAAATAATGTAAAACACTAGAAGATAGAAAGCAAGGGGCATGCTAGTGGAGAGCCAAAGGACATAAGGTCATAGGAAGAAGAGCAGAGAGAATAAGTCCATCTCATTCCCACCATGCTCGACAATTCAGCAAATAAGCTAGCTTGACAGAATGTTCTGCACTGAAACATATGTATGGATTCCATGTGTAGTATTAACCGGTAAAAAAAACTGCTGGAAGTTCACAACATCCTCTGTTGCCGTGTGTCTAAATCCAGCTGTATGTTGGATAATATGAGCCACATACTCCTCTGGCGGCAAAACTCTTGCCCACACTCCTGCCTCTCTCGGTTGCAGAGCCAGACCTCATTTGACCTTGAGTGGTGGCTCTCTCTCTAGCCAGCGCACACGGACTTTCTGTTTGTAGTGATACTCCTTCAGGAAGTCCTGCATGGTTGGAGGCAACGCGAGGGCACCAATGCCATCATAGGTGGTGTGTCTGCAGATGGCGGCTCGCGCAAGATGCTGAAGGCTGAAAGGGAAAGTCCGGTGTAAGGGAGCAGTGAGCAGGGGCTCAAAGAACATACAGGCACTGGGGTCTTTATAGTGCTCCAGCAGGCCTGTTACTGTGGAAGAGTGGAAGACACAGGGGTCATGCGCATCAAAGCTAAAGTTGTGATTCCATTGTTCAATGCGTGCATGCAATGAACGATTGTAGCGTCGAAAACTAACGGAAAACAAGTAGTCCTCCTGTGCAGAATCACGTAACAGGAAGGTGCCCTCTGGTCGTCCGTCCAGCAGTGCTTCTGCTTGGTACCGATCCATCACCCCCCAATAACAAGGAAGAGCAGTTATGGCCTGTAGGTCAGGCACCAAACAATGGATATAGTCAATCTGTGTGTGGACCTTCCAAGGCCCAGGTTGTCTGGAGCAGTGTGTGTCCCCAGAAGCATGCCTCTGCTTGGTCTTCCGTGTCTGTAAGCAAAGAGTAGTTGAGTCCTCCTCAGAGTCACAGTCAACAGTGTGGGATGACACTGCCATACTCGCTGAAACCTGTGCGACAATACCCGATACCCCCCCAGAAATGGAGGAGACTGTTCCTAGACTTCTGCCCTCCCCAACTCCTTCCCCAACACCAGGAGCCATCTTTGGTCCCAGTTTATAGAGGGAAGAGTTCTGTGAAGTTGCTTCCAGCGTATGGATCTGTGCATTTGGAGGGGGATCCACTCCTTCCTCTATGCTAAGTCTACGCCGTTCACGCAGCCTCTCTTCCTCGTCTTCAGTGGATGGATGCACTAAATCAAACGCATCCAAAAGAGCAGTTGAGGAATGAGGGCTGACTGGCGCTGTATGTTGCTTAATTAGGTGCCACTTGTTGGCCAGATCTGAACCGGGTGGGAAAGGGCATGTTTCGAGCATCAGTTCAGTCAGGTGGATCTTACGTTTGGAGGACACGTGGCCTTTGGCTGACTGAGAGCGGCAGTGTGTGGGGAGAGGAAGGCATAAGCCTATGGTGTCCCGAAGTCGCTGTCGTAGAGAACGGGTGCCAAGGCTGCGCCCACTGCTGCCAGCTCCTACAGAATCACTCATCTCTTGGATAGTGCTAACTCCATAGCGACGCTCCCTCCTGGCTGTACTTCCTCTTGAGCGTCCTGTTCGCCTGTCAGCCTCAAGCGAACTTTGTGTTTTAGTTGAGCAAGAATGCTTCTTTTTACCTCCCCAGGGAGCATGACGTGAGTAGGAGTCCCTACGGATAAGTGGACCCATCAGTGCATCCTCGCTCTCTTTGTCAATGGAGATTTCTACTATCTGGGGAATGTCTGCCACACAGTTATGGCCTCTGCATCCTCCAGTAACCAGTGGGAGTAGTGACAAGGTCCGTGAGGGTGTAGTTTCATAGGGTTCTGCATGTGCTCCCCTACCCAAGTCTACCACACAGTGGACGCAATCTAAATCCTGGCTACACAGATGGGACTCGGAGCCATCGTTGTGGAAAAGGGCTTGGCATCGATTCCTGAGGTTACCCCACATCTTGCCCACTTTCTCCATAGAATGGAGACAACGACCTATCAGAGAAACAAAGAATTAGTGATTAAAATCTTGTTGCTGTTCATAAATCAGAAACTTGTGATGTTATCTTGGTGTACACTGGACAAGAGATGTTAGATGTTATGCTAACATGGTAAGATGGTAGTTTGACAAAACTGACATAGACATAGATAAAGCAGCACTAAATCATATTTAGTTTGTAAGCAAAAAAAAAATATGTGCATCATTTTATACACAAAAAGCATGTATATGTTGGGTGGATGCAAGAATGGTGCAGTTGCCAGGCAGACGTGCATTGACACAAGGCCATGGCTATAAATGAACTGAGGGATCTGCTCCCAGCTGATCTGCTGGTATGTACTGTATTACTGAGCCAGTCTGGACCTGACCAAGAACTTTCACTGTCATGGCAGCAGACACACACACACTCATATATATACATACAAACACACTCAAATGCACAATAGAATGAGTAAAGTATTGGATAGGGGAGTCACAAGATAAGAAAATGTAACAGACCAAAAGTCTGTGTGGGGGGGTGGTTTCTGTTCCCTTTTTTCAGGAAGAAAAAGTGCTGATCTTGTTTAAAACACTGTGGTTGCACTGCACAAATTATGCTAAATTGAGGCCACCGGCAGATCACGCTCAGATATCCCCATTATAAGAGGAGACCAAACGTATCATCTTCACAGAGCAAAATATATGGTTGACTAGTCTAATGCCAGGATAATACATATGAATTAAAAAGAGAACTCAATATTTGAACAGGCAATATCATAAGCTTACAAAAATTCTTCCAGCAACTCCAAAAAGAATATGCACAGGCTGTATTCTATGGGACATTATTCTCATATCCAAATCATACCAACACTCGAAGTTGCATGGAATGAAGCAACACAAAACATTTATCTCTGTGTCTAGATTGTGCATTTCTTTTCTTGGGTACACAAATAAAACCACAAATATAAGCAAGAAAAATCTAGTCTTTTCATTCTGCTCTCAGAGCATCATGATTGTATGCTTTTAAATTGTGCACTTGATGTGGATTTCCAGTCTTGTGACCTTTGCTTGCTCATGCACATGTGAAGTCCAAGGCAATGTAGGGCATCCCATTTGTCATCTACAGATTAAGAAGGGTGCTCACAAATAGTGGTCAATCGATAAGAGGTTTTAAATGGCCAATGGTGGGTAAGGTGCATTGCATAAACCAAATTTCTCAAATCAACCATAAATTGATTTCATGATTTAAAATTGCTCCTAGGAAACTCTTTAAAGCCTAAATACTATTCCTTCCCTGTACTCTATACAACTATAGATTCTTAGTTGAAAGTGTATTAAAAGTGCACATTTGTAGTATAGTTTAGCATCAGGTGTTGTTTCCCTATTTAATGGGTAGTGCTGCTTCCTTTTACTACAGGAAGTAACTTCAAATACCTCCTTTCCCGAAATTAAGGAGGACCAAAAACCAACAGGACCAATGTACAAACAATAGCAGAGCCTACAATATAGTTTATCAAAGCTATTATGTATTATCATGTTTCAGCATATTTTATTCTTTACATATTATAAAGACACCAAAAATCTTACATTGTGTTCCAACAGTCCCATATCATATTATTGGCAAATTGTTAGATGGATCTCAATTATTTAGTACATGTAGCCTTTTTGAATTTATAAATGACTGTAAATATGCCAAGGAAGGGTAGTGGAATGTTGTGCAGAGAGTTATTTAAGACTGAAGAAACACTGACGCACACAGAGATAACACCAATGCTCTAAGCTACCCAATTGGCCCTTCGCAAAGTCCCGCCCCCCTTAGTTACTGTTGCTATGTCCGAAAAGTCATGGCGATCTCACACCACACATCATGTTCTCACGCAGTGAAAAAATACACAGCGGAAAAAAAGACACTGACAACGCACCGACAATCAAGACAGAGTTAGTTACTATTGGTATGAAAAAGTCTCCGTTTTCAACATTTTATTTATTTTTTATTTATTTAAGAATTCAGAATAAATATTTTTTGTGTAGCTCTTTAAGGTGTTGTGACAGCTGACCGTACACCTCATTCGCGGCACGTGAGACCGATCTTTTCATATTTACAGTTAAAGCTCAAAAAACACATTAACACAGAAGTATCTTTGTTTCAACCAGGAAAGACTTCAATACACACCATTTTTTCAAGTGAAGTCCGCTGACTTTATCTAATCCCTATCTGGTTTTTTTTTGTTTGCTGACAAACCGGCGGATTGTGTTATGATTGGTTAGATCGCCTGTCAACAAAGCTCCCTGCGAGGAGTCAATTATCCAGTTTCACTCCAGCAACAATTCTAAAGGTTTCATTAAATGTTTAAGTGCTGAGAAGTTGATCTTTGGCAAACACATGCACATTAAATCAACAATTTCACTTTTAATGTAGCTGATCACCAGCCAAATAATAACATTGTACCTGCAGAGTAATGTTCACATAACACTTTAAATATATGATTTGATGAGACATGGATTATTTTATTTCACATGCTTTTTTTTTTTTTTTTTTTTCTAACTGCCCCTTCCAGCCTTCAAATACATGTCTATGTACTGCCATATCATGCCTCAGCCTTGTTGTTTTTCCATGGGATTATTGCATAATTTTTTCCTTGACTATGCAAATCACTTTCACAAAAAACAAACAGCTTTGGCTTCCAAGAATAAATGCACAGAGAGGGTATTCTCTACAAAACATTCCTGGGACAACAAAGGTGAAATAACTTTCTGAAGAACATTTCTGAGAATGACTTTCTTTACCGACACTAGTTGAAAGGATAGTGCACTCAAACATGTTAAATTTTTCATCATTTACTCACACTTGTGTTGTTTAATTTTCTTTCTTTCTCTGAATTATTTTCTTTCTTCCATGAAACAAAGGAGATAATAGCCAAATGTCCATGCTTCTGCTTTCTTTCCATGCAATAAAAGTGAACGCAAACAAATGACAGTGATGCAGAGATTTCAGCAACCAAATATTTTCAGCAGAAACGGCAAACACATGAATTTTTGGAATTAAATAAATAGTTTTGGAGGGCCGAAACCACTGACCAAAACATTGATGTTTAATTAGCACTTCTCCATTTTGACTGTGTCTGCACCGGTTTCAAAAAGATTTTAAGCTATAACATGCTTTGTTTTTAGTGGCTATATGTAAAATTTGTTCAGCTGAAATAATCAAGAGCAGCTCACTGTTCACTGTTGAAGAACTTTACTATAACTGTTTTAATTTATCATCTGAGAACACAACACATTGAATAGCATGCTGAGTTTGATTACCCAATCACTCAAATTTAATAACCTAAACTTTATTTTCATTTTCTTGGCCAAGTAAAAACTTTGGTTTAAAAAAAATAAAAAATAAGATTTAGATTTATTAGCTCAGTGGATCCTAATAATGCCTTTGGGTTTGGCTAAACTGTACTCGCCCTCAGACACCACAATGTCAAATTATTTTTTAGCATTAGACTTGCTGACCAATATATCCTCTGCTGTGCAATGTGTTCAAGACAGCTGCTAAACTCACAATAATCCCCACTACTCCAGTCCCAACAATTAAAGTCTTATGAAACCAAAAGCTCAATGTTTGTAAGAAATAATCCATCACGACATTTTTTTTTTTACTTTAAACCATCAATGCTGGCCAAGGAGTCCTCTATCCATACTATTGCTTTCCAATAATCCATGAAAAAAGTCATCTTGCCTGAATTAGCAGAGAAATATGCACCAATCAAGCACAGTTCAAAACAAATATGTATGTGGATTTTGATGCGAGATGACAACAGCGGATTAACTTTTTCACTGGAGAAGGCGTTATGGATTATGGACTTTTGGCCAAAAACGACAATTTAAAGTAAAAATGCCTTAATGATTAAATTGTTTCTTATAAACATGCTGCTTTTCACTTAACATGAATTCATGGACTGGAGTGGTGTGGATTACTTGGATTATTTTGATGTTTTTATCAGCTGTTTGGATTTTCATTCTGATGGCACCCATTCACTACATCGTTTGAAAAGCAAATCTGTTGGGATGAAGAAACAAACTCACCTACATCATTTATGGCCTGAGGGTGAGTACAATTTCAGCAAATTTAAATTTTTGGGTGAACTATCCCCTTAAGAACACCCGACAGACACACTACATGCAAATTCAACCTCAGCAAACAAATGTCTTGCCCTGCTTTATGCTAATAAACGAGTGCAGAGATGAGGCATAATGAGAGCAGTTCGATAACTCTCACTTCTGTGTGGAAGTTCTCTTCAGAAGCCTTTTCTTCAGACTCCTAATTAGACAGTCAAATAGGGACAGTCTGTCTTCTCTTAAAAACTGCTCTGATCCAGCTCTCTCTCGGATGAGAAAATACAGAAAAGCATGAGAGTTCCCCAAAATTAACAAGGCCAGAGCTCAAGCACACGTCATCATCAGACCAGCAGTTTGGGATATGAAACTCCTCGTGTGTAGCTCTCCGGCATAAAGGCACTTCAATTTGGCGGTGTGGGTCATGAGTGCGTGGATGAAGTGCCAGTGTGAATGAGTGTTATGAGCTCAGCAGCTCATCTACCTCTGCCCTGCGTACTCCTTACTCATTAGTCTGATCAGACATCAAAGGAGATCTTAGAGCATTCTAAAGAAGAGACCGAAAATAAGCATGTATTGATTATTTATGCTAATGTTAACTTGAAAATAATACACCATACATGGATTACTTGAATGTATTGCGATGTGTGGGAAGAGCTAGGAAACGGTGTGTGCGAGCAAGATTGAGAAAAAAAAGAGTGTTAAACTACAAACATGACACAACACAAAGAAACAGTATAATCCCAACAGTATATAATATAATCATAAAACTGACCAGAGACCATACATATCTTGCATAACAAAATGCAGTCCAACTGTATTTTAATAAATGAGATATTTGCCCCAAACTGCGAAAAAAAATGTGCAGGGTGCTAAAAGTTTCAAATTCACTTACTGAAAACGTAATAGGTAACCTTGCAAATTTAAGCTATTTGAAGGAACAATATCCAAATGTAAACTACTACAGTTTAAACAATAAAATAAAATTATTATCACAGCATAGATTGTAATATCGTAATATTCTGTATATCAACTATAAGGACCTCCTGAAGAAGAAGCTAAACTACACCAAAGTGCTTCACCCTAAAGAGAAAAACTGGACAAAGTTAGAATACTGCTGGTAAGCAACCTCATATTAAACCCAGAAAATATCCTCTGCGATTTCTCTCCGTTCGACACGCCTATTCTCATGGGGTCCAGATGAGTGGCCTGGCTTTTGGACAACTTTAAGTGGCGGAAGTGTTTTCTTTCGAAAGGAGGAAAAAAAAAACCAAAGGAAAAAAGTAAAGAATAGTTATTTGTGGAGCATTACTTTCACAGACAAAGACATGGATCGACTTACGGCAACAGCAAATCCTGCAACGTAACTTTACCTAACTGAAATAACTTAAATGATTCTGAGTGCCAAACAACAGGGCAATTGTCAAATTTAAAAAATCGGTCATTTAAAAATTCCCATATGTCAACCCCATTGCTGAGGTGACTACATGGATTATTTGTACTTTAAAGGTGGCATATCATGAAAATCAGACTTTTCCAGATTTTAAGTGCTATAATCAGGCCCCCGCTGCATCTACCAACCAAGGAAACGTGAAAACGATTAACCCAGTAACTTTGTTTTGGGTAGCCTTTTTCTGCAAGCGTTTGAAAAAAACGATCGTGTCTGATTTAGCTCCCTTGGTGACGTGGCAAAGGGATCCCATTATAATATTACCGCCCCTTAATCCCACGGATTTCCACCCACGGCGCCGTTATTGTGATTTTGCAAGCGACAACGGTGTACCAGCTCTATGTACTAGCAAGTTTGAGCAAAACCTGAGGTCCCAGCCCTCATCGGGACAACAGAGCCAGTGGATTTATTGATATTATTCCCGTATTTGCTGCCCAGCCCACCGATCTAAAATAAACATGCAATTTATTTTCCAGCTGTTTACCTTCACAGACATAACTGACTGTTTTTTTGTAACTCGTGTGTTTTTGACGTAAACTTGAGTGTGGGGGGGTGAACTGAAAACTTTGTTTAGTACTCACATGCTGTGACAGCCGCTTTCTGTCCGTGTGCTTCGGATATGTGTGCTCAGAAAACCTTATTTCTGAAGTTTAAACTCATGTGGTTTAAAACGCATGATTTCAGCGCGATAAACATGATAATCAGAACCAAAACAGATGTTTTTTTAGCAGGTACGAGATGTAATGGCACAGCTCTATTCTGGACAAGGGGGTGGGGAGCAGTAGCTCACTTGCATTTAAAGAGACAGGCCCGAAAAACTGCGTGTTTCTGCTTCCACTCGAAATAGGCATTTTCAAAATGATATTATTAATTATCTGTGGGGTATTTTGAGCTGAACCTCCACAGACACATTGTGGGGACACCATAGACTTATATTACATATTTTAAAAAGAGACATAATATGTCTCCTTTAAAAAAGTATTAATCAGTCACAAGACCATTTAAAATAAATGCAAAAAGATGTGGGGAAAACACTTTCCCTCACGCATAATTTTCAACAACATCTTGATGGTGGACTCGTTTTTAACTACCCTAACTAGGACCCAAGCGATATCAGTTAGTTACAAACTACATGCAGCTGACAATGATAAGGAACGGAACCATCTGACTGCTCTGAAGTAGAGTAACTAACACATGTTTGGATTTCTGTATGAAGACATCGGTCGAGAATGCAATCGCAAAAGCTGTAACGTTACACACAGTACTGTCTATTCTTCCGTCTGTGCGTAGTAGCCACAAAATACCGTAACGCATCCCGTAACAACGCTCATATTACGGAACGCAGAAGGATGCGTAACACTCAGTATCAGAAGTGTGTTATGTTTTTGGTGAATTAAATCTCTTTTAAGATTATTTTATTTATCGAGTATATGAGTGAGCGAGTGAGTGAGCGAGAGAGAGAGAGAGAGTTTGGAATGTTTACATTGTAACATTCATACAGAGGAAACATGCAAAACCAGCGGTGACATCACTCGCGTTCCGTTACATTAAATCGGACATAAAAGCGGCTAGAAATAAGCATGGCGCATTGAAATCCAGAGAGCGGATAACGCAAACTGGCGGACTTACCCCTTACCCCTTATTTGTGAATATTACTTCGCAGCCGTCTTTTGTCTGAAGGCTGTTAAAGCTGTTAGACTCGCTACTGTCCCACATACGCTCAGTCCTGGCGAATAAAACACGAGCGAGGGAGCAGAAGTGCTCATTCCTGAGGTTGGCTTTCATAAAACAGGAGAGCATCTGAATCCCACATCGTTCTGGTCGGTTGGAATGGCAGCATAATCGAAGACCAGATCTCCGAACCACCAAGCCCGTACTTCTGCTTGACAAGCCGAGCAAAGGCGTGAGGAAGAGGCCGACAGCGCGAGCTCGCAGGCTGGTTCAGACTGAAGGGAGACGCAGGACGAGAACGCACTTCCGACGGATGGGGGAGTGACTAGCGTGGGGGCCAACCAATGAGATTGCAGATTGGGAGAGCGCTGCCTCGGTTGCCACCCTGAAAACCTGGAGACTCGAGATAATGCATGAGTGCCGAGGGATGAATGATTAATGATTATAGTCAATCAGACAGAGTAGCCATCTGTTGCCTTTAACAGCTCCTCTCTCTCTCTCGTCAGCTCTCTCTCGCGTCTCTCTCCATCCTACTCTCTCTTCTCTTGTCTCTCTCTCTCTCTCTGTGTGTGTATTGCTTATCAATAGGATAGTTGATCCATAATGTCATTACATCTTAAAAAAGAAATGTTGACAGTATCACATAATAATTACTGTAATGAATATATATGTAATGGTAAAAAAGTATACACATATGTAAACAAAAAATATACGGCTGAAGCATTGAAATGCAAAATATTTATTAGAATTTTAACCAGTTAAATCAAATAAATAAATTAAATAACAAATGATTCGATTATTGTATGATGCTTTAGGGCAGGGATAATTTTTTTTTACACATCATCAGTCAAGCTTTGTGTGTGTGTGTGTGTGGTTGTGCCATGTTTTGTGGTTTATGAGGACACAAATTTGTATAATAACATGGATATGACATTGGTATTACAACAAGAAGGTGATTTATTTACATTTTCAGTGTCCCCGTAATTCAAGGCTTATAAATAATTCAAAATGATTTTTTTTTTCAAAATCTAAAAATGCAGAAAGTTTCCTGTGAGGGGTAGGTTTAGTGTAGGGCAATAGAAAATACGGTTTGTACAGTATGAAAACCATTACGCCTATGGAGAGTCCCCATGAACCATAAAAACAAACATGTTGTTGTGTGTGTGTGTGTGTGTGTGTGTAGTTTTGGTTGAGTACTGGTTTATATATCCTGGTGGGGACTTACACCTGACTACACACAGACTCACGGGGACTCGGGTCACGGTGGGGACCTAAATTGTGGTCCCCACGGGTACAAAAGCTTATAAATCATACAGAAGTGAGTTTTTTTGACAATCTAAAAATGCAGAAAGTTTCCTGTGATGGGTAGGTTTAGGTGTAGGGTTGCGTAGGGCAATAGAAAATACTGTCTGTACAGTAGAAAAACCATTACGCCTATGGGATGTCCCCACAAGGATAGCAAACCAGACGTGTGTGTGTGTGTGTGTGTCAAAAAGTGTGGATTTGTTTTTCTTTTGGATATGTAAGATACATAAATCCTAACTTTGAATTGCCAAGGAAACAATAAAATAAGAAAATTATTTTAATTTAAAAAATGATTAAAATGTCATTTCCAAATGGAATGCTGTATAACATACTACAATTAATTTGAGATGTGTAGGCCTATGTGTATGAACAAATACTGTGGTGGACATGACAAAATGATAAATGTAATCCACTGTTGTAACTACACTACAAAAAAAAAAAAAACACACTGGTAATTTTTTCTACCAGGAACATATCCTAATTTTACAGTTTTTACGTTCGTTAACCCGATAAAAAAAAAAATAAAACACACTCAAGTGTGCAAAATTCAATACATGTAATACTACCTACAAAAAAAAAAAAAATTATAAATCGTCTTTTCCCTTACTGTGTAGTCCGAGTGCAAAAATTTTTTAGAGACACAAATATCATCGGGCCAAAATGTTCACAAATGTAGCCCAATTTAGGATTTTTATACATAGACGTATTCTTATCACATATGGGATGTTGAGTTGTTGTTTTTTTATTATTATTTTTTTTTTACGTAAAACAAACCGATGAACAAAATTGAATGTGCCATGTTACATATGATTCTGGTCATGGGGTTTAAGTTTGTTCAGAACGACCTTTCATGTGTCTATTTATGTCCAAACAAAGAAGCATTGTCCACAGAGGTCTGATTTCCACTATTGGCAGTTGCCAACAGTGATTTCTAACGCACTAATTCAAAATATATGAACATTGACGCTGGCATTTTGAGGGTGGAATGAAGTAAGCTTTAAGACCCTCAAAAAGCCCTAAATGACCGCTTCTGTTCTTACAACACAGAGCCTACACACTCATAAACCCTGCACTATCAGTGTCTCAAAGAGGCATTCATTTTCCTCCTGCTGGTGATGTCATCATTTGGAGTCACACCACATGCTAGACTCATGTGAGGCCATATAGTGTGAGCAAGAACATCTTTGACTAATGTCATTGCAGACTGAGAATCAGCCTCAGGGGAAAGTCCTGATGTTGAAACAACATCACCATTCATCCTCCAGCAGACATCACTCATCTAATTATTGTATCTGAAACAAAAGGACACTCAGCTCAAAATGAATTGCATTAAATGGAGAGTTTTCTAAAGTGTATGCCATTCCCATTTAACTATTTACAAAGACTTTGTCATCCTTTGATTTGTCAAATCTGTTTTATGCTAATGTATATGTGATGTGATTTTAATAGTATTATCCCAGTATTATTCAACATAATTTTGCACTTCACTGATTCTAAGACTTATATTTGTGATATATAATATTCATAAAAACAGTTCTTGTTCAACTAAATGAGTGTTGTCTCAGGTGCTTTTATTCATAGAGTGATATGCTATTCAATAATTAATATTTGAAAGAGCTTTTCTCCAGTGGCTCAGCCTTTTTGCTCACTGCAAATCTAGTGTTGTGAACTGAGCAAACATACTTGCTCAGTGTGAATACATAAAAAATAAAAGGATACAAGCATTACTTTAGCCACATGTTCTCAGAATGTGGGTTATTAGATCAAATGGGTGAGTAAAAGCATTTGTAATAAACCATGCTGCAATAATGGAGTTTTTAATGCTCATTGTATTTTGGCTCTTCGTAATACTTTCATCTTTCTTTCTTTTATCTTTTTAAATTATACACTTGATTCATTTAGTAGATTTGAGACTGAGATATGTATGTATGCTCATATATAATTTACTTGCATTACTCAAAAGGTGCTAACAGTTTAGAAGGCAAAGCAATATAATGCAGATATATTAACTGTCAGCATAATACTTCTATAAGGACACTGCCATCTACTGGATCTTAGAACTCACTTAATGTCATTTTAATCTTTATCACTAAAGTTGATCAAATGATACAGACAGAGCTCACCAGTCACATTATTCACTCTGAGCAAAACCCGTTTCCTAAATAAAATGTTCTACACTATGAAGCACCTCAAGTAAAGAGAAAGAACAGGGAAGCATTTGTAAAACAAGCTTAAGAAATGTGTATGTGCTTTCCATAGTGCGCTACACTGACATAAATTAAATGAATGTCACGCCATTCAGTACGATTTCTAAATATTTTATGCATATTTGATCATAAAACACCATCTGACGCTTTATTAGTAATTCCATCCACGAGATGGCGCTTTTGGTTAACTAATGATGTTGAGAAGGTGGACCTCAATATTTCACATTTTCAAGTACAACCTTGTCCTCAGTTATGTCCAAAGTCTTTCCTCAGACCTAGTGTTACAAATGGTCGCATTTAGTACACATTTTAATGTACATGATATACAAAAGCATGTCTTCATCTAGTTGAAGTAGTTTTGGTTACTTTACTTGAAGGGGTGTGCATACTCCTGACAATGACACCTTCATAAAACCTGACTGACACAGAACCTAATCATTGGACAAGGGACACATGGCCATGCCATAAGGAAGGGTTTTTTATTGCATGTTTTGACAACTGCATTAAGGGTTCATTCACCACGTTATGTAATTTTTATGCAAAGATACAAGTGTTTGAGATTTCTTTTGTTTAGGGCTATGGTTGGAGGTAAGGTAGGGGTAGGTTAGGTTAGGGTTACGTCAATAATTCATTTCACATTACAAATACATACTGTCGAATGACACATAATGAAAGATTGTCATAAACAGCATAAAACCTCCATCATATACAATGAAACAAATTCATGGACATTTTGTCCATTCCATGATTATGAAGGGGTCATGTCAGTCTTATGCACACCCCTTCAATAAAGCGTTACCCATTGCTTTTTTTCTTTCAAATTGACCACTGTAAAAATGTTTTATCGTTATGTCAAAAACATCTTCGTTGCCCATCCACAACTAAATATCTTACAATAACGCTTGTCATTGTATTTCCGACTTTGTAATTTTCAGAGTTTCCAATCCACTCAAGTTTTGTCTTCATCAGAAATCGAAGAAAAGACAAAATCGATGTGGTGGAGAAAAACGGGTACATTTCTTTTCCACTGCACTTCTCACGGTAAATCATTGTAAACAACCTTACGCAAGATAAGGATCACATCCTTAAAGACCAATACTATAGTTATAGCTACTGAAATGGCAATTGCATTATAGGGGCAGACCATGTCATTTCAAATAATCATTAATGATATAAATAACTAAAAATGACTACGAATTGAGACACCGGCGGTCTTCATACAGTATGCATGGTCATATGCATTGCATGGCGCATCAATCACATTTGGTTTTCACACGCACGCTTTATCTTTACAGCCCTTGAATGATGCTTGGCCAGAGAGCAGAAGCAGCAGCAGCAGCGGGTCCAGCAGCGCCGCTCCAGTGCCGCACTCACTCAGCCCTCTCCGCGCGCTAACTGACGTGTTTTGCGCATTTCCTGGACCAGCCTTCAGACACACACAGTCGGGAGAAAAATAGGCAGGTCTGCAGGAAACTGAGTACCGACGGACAAACAAGGATCCTGGAAGAATCAAGTGAGTACGAAACCCTTGTAAACACTGGTTCTCCTGTCTGGGGCGAATCGAAAGACGCTTTTGCGGGGATAACTTTCCTCCCAATGCGCGGAGGAGACACATCCAGCGCTCCAGCCAGACGAGGGAACAGGCTGCTCACCCTGAGGAGATCCAGCATATATTTCTGGCATATTTTGAGGTGTGGAATGCTGGTCCTATCGCTGCTGATACACTGTAGCTGTCCGTTTTCGCTCCAAATTGCATTGCTGACTGCCTACAGCGGTGTTTGGACAGCTTCAAGATCGCATGCAGGTTGTCCGTAGGTCATAGCAATAGATTCCCTTTCTGCCTGGACCTTCTACACTTTGCATGCAGATCCACGAGGACGACGAAGGGCAGTTACTGTTATTTCCTAAGGAGAAACAATCCCGAATACAAACCGGTGGACCGTGACATATAGCCTAAACTGGTTGAATAATTAACAAGGCGCTGAAGTGGAATATTGTTACTAAAGCTTTCAAAAGTGGCCATGGTGTTTTTTAACGGTCTGCTGAAGATTAAGATCTGCGAGGCTTTGGACCTGAAGCCCACAGCCTGGTCTCTGAGACACGCCGTTGGCCCCAAAACGCAAACCTTCCTGCTGGACACTTACATCGCCCTCAACGTAGATGAGTTTCGCGTGGGTCAGACCTCGACCAAGCAGAAGACCAATAGTCCCGTCTGGCACGATGAGTTTGTGGCGGAGGTGCACGACGGCCGGAAGATCGAGCTGTCGGTGTTTCACGACGCGCCGATTGGCTACGACGACTTTGTAGCCAACTGCACCATTCAGTTCGAGGAGTTGCTGCAAAACGGCAGCAAACACTTCGAAGACTGGGTAATGTTTTTTTGTAGATATTTCAGGGTGCGACTTATGGATGGTGCCTCCAAACCATGTTGGGAAATCCATTTAATGGCAGCTTTGATTTGGAACACGGTTAAATAATTGATCATTAATTGCCACCCTATTCCAAAACCAGCAGTAGGACCAACTGGTGGTTGGTTTGTTGCTGGTCTAAAACAGTCTACTAGTTTGCACCAGCAAATGGCCAGCTAGGACCAGCTAGAAACTAGCTTCCAGGTTCCAAAACCCAGTCAACAGCTGGATTTTCCAGCCGGGGTATAGTCGAAACAAAAGGTCTTAGGGTGGATGTGGGTCTTAAGAGTATTTTAAAAGCTTACATACATTTCAGTGTTTGTAAATGTTTCAGCAACTACAAAAGTTAGTCACCGGTGGCCAAATAGATGCTATCGAGCACGTTAACCTGAGGAGGCAACCGTACGCAGCTTTCCATTGCGATCAGTATGCAACAGTGTGTCGATACGCGAGAAGTTTAGTATTTATCATAATTAAATAGCAAACACGCCACAAAAATCTTAGTGTTATAATATCTATTATATATATAGAGTCTATTATATAGATATAATATAAATTTGAAACCGTATGAAGATTTTGTATGAAGGCCCAAATGACAGTTTGGCAATTAAACGCAAGACATCCTGAAACCGATTACGCTGAAAATACCTGTAAATTCCTTTTTATTTAAAAACCCTATAGATTTTCATAGTGAGCAAATTTTTATTTTGAGCCCGTGGTAATCAAGCAGTGTGGGGGTAACGCATTACAATAACGCAGATACGAATCATATTACCTTTTTCAAGTTAACGAGTAAGTAACACGCATTACTTTTTAATTTCCAAAGAGAAAAAATGTCTATTACTTTTTCAAATAAGTAACGCAAGTTCTTTTCTTCCCCAATGTATTGATTGACAGCTTTCCTGTCCCCATGTTGAGAGAAATCAGAAGATTTTACTGTAGATCTAAAATAAATATGAATATACTAATTCATCCACTCACACAAAAAAAAAAAAAACATACCGTTCAGTATTCCTCAAATGAATAAAAAATAATGCAACTCAGAGTATGACGCAAACCTGCAATAATTAAATGTACAACACAAATATGCTTTATGTATTTTATCCCATTCTATTAACCAATGTCTTTCCTTCTGACCTTCGATGATCCAGTTCAACGATACTAACAAGCAAAAATTACTCTAGACAAACATATGTGTCTTTTTTTATTGCTGAAGTGTATTGAAATTTCTTCTTCAGCATTCTACTGTACGGACGTAAATTTGCTTTCCCTTCAGCCTGATGCTTATTCACTTCACTTTTGGTGTGAAAAGGCTTTTATATATTTGCCCAACCAATATTACTTTTTTATTTGAAAAACACAACACCCTTGTCCAGAATTTTAAAAAAAAGTAACGCAAAAGTAACGTAATGCATTACTTTCAATAAAAAGTAACTAAGTAACTTAATTAGTTACTTTTTTATGGAGTAAAACAATATTGTAATGCATTACTTTAGAAAGTAACTTTCCACAACACTGGTAATCAACATCACTGTTCAAAATATTGGTTACACCAAAAGGAAACACGTTAGTTTGTTTTCTGTTCCTCCCACACCTCCTTCACATCATTCGTGTCATGCACGGCAGCAGTGGTGTGTTTGTACTTTTCCTCGTTCTTCCCCCCTTCTCTGATGCCACCTGCATCATTTTTGCAGCAAAAGCCTCAGATGAATGCTCAGATAATCCCGGTTGCATAGAGACGGCGAAAGAGGTTCGCGACCTGTCATAAATATTTCTGCAGCTGCAAAGAGCCATGCAGCCACCATTAATGCAGACATATGATAATCTGATGCCAAATGGTCAGACAACTTGCATTTTTTAATCTGTTGAGGTTAGGACAGTATTTGTGCATCTGATATTTTTGCAAGGTAACCTAACGTTTCTAAATTACCTGATAAAAATATATGTATTATGGATGACTAGAAAAGGATTAATATAGAATTATATACTTGTAGGCTATGGAAGTCAGAAATATTTTAATTGCAGCAAAATTTTAGTGATACTTTCATGGAAACAATATCCATCACTACCCGTTAACCATCATAAAAGAGTCAGTCATCTAAAAGCACACCACCATTGTGACTAATGTCATAATATACAGCAGCCATTATAACATTTACATCATTTTCATTTAACACCAATTCACACGCTTTCAAATCAGTCCTAAATCTGTATTTGATCATCACTGACAAACACAATGACAGGCACATAGGCCATATCCTGGCTGCCCTGTCTGAATGTCTCGTGTTCAGTCAAAACAATGAGTAATAGTATAATAGAGTAATTGAATATCAATGAACAGTGCACTAAGTAATCTAGTAATAGAATAGCATTGTTTATCATTTGAATGAGAGTGCATAGTTCTGTTGGATATCAGTATCCAGCATCAGCCTTGGCCCCTGATATGGCAGGTGTGCAGTGTGTGACATGGCCTGGCCGTAGACTCCGAGCGACCCTGGAAACTGCTCTGCTCTTTATAGTCTAACACAGACAGACATGTGAATTATTGATGTGCCATCACATATGCCCATTGTGGTGTGTGAGAAGTCAGTCGTCTGCCTTTAACGTTGTCCGGGACAGGATTTGCCCCCCCCCCCCCCCCCCAGACGAGAGCTTTGATTAAATTTATAAATTCTCCTGTGTTGGTAATCTGGGCATCCTGATCTGATCAGTTTACACAAGCACAAGGGTTTGCATAAATACAGAGATGTTGCCTGAAATACGAGTTGAAATGTGAACATGAATATAAGCAGATGCATGCATAGATACGGTATGAACAGAAATCGAAAACAAGGAGATTAATATCTTCATATGGTCCATTTCGATGGTAACAGCACTCTAATTCTTATTAAAGCTGCATTGAGCGCTGTTGCTTTCTGCTGTCTACACATGCAGCATCCTATGCTCAAGTCAAATCTTCTAACAAAAGTATTTTTTGAGGAACCCATTAATTTACCTCCATAAATATTCTCAGTTATCCTCAATTTATATAGTTTGTTGACAGATGAAATGTTGAGGACTTCTTAGGTAGACCTCACAAAGTAAATACTGCTTGCAGTTGTTAATGACAGTGCAAACAAGTAACCATGAGCTGGTAACACCAGTCCTAAGATGAAACTTACAATGCTTGAGGCTTACATGAGCACTAATTTACAGCTTACACAGTACTAAAACATCAGACATTTGTAACATTGAAGGTACTTCAAAAATACCACTTGTAAAAAAAAAAACAAAAACATTGTTATATATAACATAACTATTTATAAATGTTAGTCTAAATCTCTCTAAAATATAGTCTAATGAAATTGGCTGAGCTCTTGAATTACATAACGAGCTTATGTTTAGCATGAATTAATAATCCTAACATATGTGCATTTTGACATTTTTGCTCATTTGCATTGGGAATAAAGAAACATCACATAATTAAATTATTTCTTTAGTTTCCGCATCTCTTCGCAAAAAAAAAAATAATAAAAAATGGCACTTCCCCCCTGTTGTGCGGTGCATAATGTCATCTTTGACTTCCAAAAAATAATTATTACTTACATTTGATTTATATTTAAAAATAAATAAATCTTAAATCAAACAAGGTCCAAATTTTCTTGCCTTAGATTTCTTTATCATCCTTAATTAATGTTTGTTATGATTTGCAAAAATGATAATATATTCCAAATATATTTTTTATTATATTTCAAGATATTTAGGCACTTACGTTAAACTCCTCTTATCCTTTAAAATTTGAGATTGTTACAGTATACAAATATTGTTAAGCTTTTTTAAACACATTTCCCTTGTGATTTCCTAAGTAATCTTTGATAAAAGCATCTACTAAATGACTAACTAAATGTAAATGTATATATTATGGTAATTTTATTTATTACCAGTAACAGTTACATGAGGCAAAATAAGTTTTAAGCACAAACCTGTATTAAGGTAAAACTGAAATGTTCAGCTTTTTTACAACTGCTTATTAGATCAATAAATTCTAATGTTGTATTATATGATTACAGATGACTTTAGTAAGGGTTTGCAGTCTAGGAGTTTTGCTTTAAAAGCAAATGATGAAACCAAATTAACTAGAGAGTTATTTACAAAACCTAGCAGCTGCTAAGCCCCTTCTATGAGCATCCCATGTTAAGTAAGAACATACAAACATTTGGTGCAACCCTACACAAGCCTTGCGTCCTCAGGCAAGCAGGATTCCTGGCAGAACGTGTCTCTGTGTGTCATAGCGAGTATCTGTCAAGACAAGCAAGTGCCTGATAGTCTGAAGAGAAAAAGAGCATCTATCTGTGGGACAGATGTGTGCAGAGGTAGGCTCTGACTCACAGGCAGCGTTTGCGTAATTTGAAAGCAATTGGTGTGAAAGTGTGAGAAAGGTTGTAGAGGTTTGGTCAGACTACGAGAATTATTCAGTCACCCATTTTCCCACGAAACCTTCACATGCACACAATCACACTCACACCTATTTCAAAGCCAACTCCTCTACGGTCGTGCCTGCACTTGCACGCTGAAGGCTTATTTTGTTCTAAAGGGCATGCCAGTGTTATGTTGTTCATCCTAGGCAGCTCATTGCAGGAGCTTTTCATCTCCATTTGCTTTAACTGAGAGCTGCATGTGGGGCCAGTCGGAGGTGTGAAGGCCGAGGTCTGCTGGCTGTGTAAACTTCAGAATAAGTTAGAGGTTGGGCTGATTCCACAAGCCCCCCATGTCTGTCTGCACTGTCCTTTATTTGCCCTCGGTAGGGTTGTGAACTGAGAACCGGTTGTTGTTCAGAACTGGTTCCAGAACCAAATGATTTTTATGATGTTCAGTTTCGTTAACAGTTCTTGAATTTGTGGTGTGCATTTGTCTGCTAATGCAAACAGAACGCTGTACTCTGACTCTCTAACAGTGTTTTTCTAGCATGGCTAGTCTGCCTTTAGTTGTGTAATGCACACACCAACACAACAGAAAACAAGAGACGAGGAGTCTTTAAGTGTGCACTTGGTTTT
>JADLZN010002975.1:0-22486 GCA_018155175.1 Sinocyclocheilus anophthalmus
GAAGGAGGTCAAAGAGGAGGTGGGTTGAAGATTCAGAAATGCTTCTTGTCTTTGCTTGGCCGTGTTACCCAGTTCATAGGAAAGTCTTCAAGTGGGATGTGTTTGGTCTGGATCCTCCTGTGCTCACGTCTGATGTTTTTGCGTTTCCACAGTCTGCAGAACAAGTCGGTGACTGGCGTAAGAACATCGAGGATAAGGCTGGTATGGATGGCAGGAAGAAGATGTTTGAGTCCGAGGCTTAAGATGTATTGTTTATTCTCCAATATGTCTTAAAAATTCTCTGGTAAACATCTTTCTATCCTGTGAACCTCCCGTTCCAATAAAAAATATTTTCCTGGACCTTTTTTGCACATTGTACATTGTTCCAGTGTTGAATGGCATGGCATTAAAGATTAGTGTATACATACTGTATGTATTTGCCTTTGTGTCTTTGCTCAGTTACATCACTATTGAACAGCTGATAATTATATTACCATGTACACTGACACTTGGGGTCTGTATAGGAGTTTTTAATTTTGTTTTTGAAAGAAGTCTCTTATAATCACCAAGGCTGCATTTATATGATCAAAAAATACAGTAATATTGTGAAATATTAGTTTGTATTCAAATAAACATTTTTCTGTTGGAACTATTCTTTAAAAATCAATTTTTCTGTGATCAAAGCTAATTTGTGCAGCATCCATTTGACTTAGTCTTCAGTGTCACATGGTCCTTCGGAAATCATTCTAAAGTGCTGATTTGCTGCTCAAGAAACATTTCCTGATTATCATCAACGTTGAAAACAGTTTTTTGGAAACTGCTACTACTGTAATTTTGCTCATTACATGCATCTTGCCGACTATAGGACTTTTTCCTCACAATGGTCAAGTCCCATGCAATCAACATTAAAGTTGGTTGGGTGTTAGTATCACTAATGTTATTTCTTAAGGTTATCTATAGCCGTGTGCTCCAAACAGTGACACAATTCGCATCTTTCAATATCAAGCCTTCAAAGCTTGCATTCGTCACTTTCCGCCAAACGTGGCAACGATCTTTTTTGACTTCAACAGTCGTACTTCACCTTCTCTCAAAAACTTCTCCAATCAAATGCTCTCTAGAACCCGAAGCCCCGCCCCCTACACTATAAAATAGACGCTGAAGCCGCTGCTGAAATCGGTCACTTGTCCACAGATTTTGTATTTTCTGTACAGTGAATGGCGCGTAGTGCACTATATAGGGGACAGGGGATGATTCAAACAGTGTAAATATGCTTTTCCATTGAGGAAAAAGAGAAGTCTGGTTTTGCGCTGTGTCACACTAAACACCGCACCGCACACACTCTGCTCCGATCCAGAGACAAGATAGCACGGAGCGGATCACATGCACAAGCCGGCGCAGACCACAAAATGTATCGGAGCTATTTGAATTCTACACATAATGCTATATTTTATAGCAATATGGATGAGATTGTAGTTGTCATACCCTGTCAAATGTGGCTTTACTGAGCTCAACGGCTCTGAACAGCTCTAGCCCAAGCTGTGATATAAACGAAAGCTATTGGATATTTTAAAAAGGGGCAGGGCTGCTTATATGTCCTGCCCTGTCTTCCTGTTTCAGTTAAAACGACGTCAATACATAGAGTAACGCTGTGTGTTTCTAAGTATT
Organism: Sinocyclocheilus anophthalmus; assembly: GCA_018155175.1. Taxonomy (NCBI): domain Eukaryota; kingdom Metazoa; phylum Chordata; class Actinopteri; order Cypriniformes; family Cyprinidae; genus Sinocyclocheilus; species Sinocyclocheilus anophthalmus. Next base: position 1,645 of record JADLZN010002975.1, read on the forward strand.
TCAGGGGACCTTTAAGTTTTTAATCTCATCATTGTGACTCAGTATTGTATTCTAGAACGTCGCTGTTTGTCATAATTGTCTCATAATTTAAACTTTTTGTCTTTGGCTTCTCTCATAACTTCAACTTTGTATCTCGAATTTTGCAAGTTTATGTCCGAATTGACTTTGAATTTGATAATAGAGGTTTTTATCTCAGAATTTCATCTTTACAGTATGGTACTACTATGACTTTTATCTCAAAAATTCAACTTTTTAATCTTATCAGTATGACTCAGTATTATATAATTTTGACTCTCATAATTACGACTTTACATCTCATAATTTCAACTTTTTGTCATACTTATTGCTTCTATCATTTCAACTTTGTATCTCAGACTTTGAAAGTTTGTCTTTTTATCTCATAATTTAAACTTTTCGTAGGTCTATTACAACTTTTATTTCATAATTTAGACTTTTTAATCAAATCATTATGACTCAGTATTATATAATTTCGACTGTCATAATTATGACTTTTCATCTCAGAATTGTAATTTTTTGTCATAATTATGACTTACCTCATAATTTCTGAATAGCTCATGATTTTGTAACTGATTATAAACATTTTAAATGTATGCAGTAATATAACAAAGTATGCTGTGTTTTAGTATTATTAGTGAGTATATTATTATGAATATTTCTAGGGTCCTTTGTAAAACCTGACACATTTTAATGAGATCTTCTAGCAAATATTTAGATTTAAAAAAATTAACTATCCATCTCAATCATCCTAGCTGCTCCTACTAACAAATATATTGGGCCTGGCCATTTCATTTTTGACAAAGACAACACAGGGACCCCCAGCACTTTCACTATGGGACCCTGAACCATTTCAGGCTTGCACTTTCACACCCAGCCCATCCATCAGCTCCTCTTTCTGGATCCAGGGCTCTCATCGCCTCCATGTAAGGTCAGGCCGGCCTGGATTTAATCGCTTGTGTGGACCGGCCATGTTCAGGGACCCTCTTAGATTTCTCTTTAAGGAGCTCAAGTGTTGTACTGCGAGGAGCTGACTTTCTAAGTATATCTCCTGACCCTGCTGCACCAAATGCAAGAAGATGCCAAACTATGTTGAGGGCACATAATTTCCACAGGCAATTAGAAAGACACACTGAAACCTAAAACAAGGGTTATAACATTTGGAAAACTGCCACCATGAGATCTGGTGTCCTTTGGGTCCATTTAGGAGGTTGAATTTCAGGTCAAAAACAACCATTTACATACATATCATTGTGTTGTCATCATTTATTTCTTTAACCCTCTGGATACTGCATTAGAATCAAATGAAAATGGTATGAATGGTAAGAGTTTTTAATGGCTAATGGGGTTCTGCTCCAGGCACTGCTGTGACACATAATGATGTCAGTAAAGTCATGACCCATCTGTGGTCTCTGGCCTTGCTCTGTCACATGAACTTATGAGAAACAGCTGCGTTTAACTGGCACATACAGCCAACATGCACAAGCCAGGGTTTAACACAGGACTATCACAGCTACTGCAGTTTTGCAGTGCTGCAGAGTGTTAAGATCCGTTCACACCAAGGACGATAACTTTAGTGGGTAAAGCTTCAAAATCACCTGTACGAATGGGGAATAGGGAAGCACCAAAACTACAGGACACAGACGGAGAAGGGAAAGGAGGGAAGCAGAGGAAGGGCAAAGGAGGAGAAGGCAAAGGAAAATGGAAATGGAAGGAAAAGGAACCAGGGGGGGAAGAAAGCGCGGGAGGAGGAGAGGGAAGGAAGGAGGATCGCAGGAAGGACGGAGGATGGAGAACTGGGAAGGGGGAAGAGGAGATGTGAGGACGGAGGAGGAGAGAAGGGAAATCGGGCGGAGAAGAAAGGAAGGAAGGGAGAAGGGCGAAGACGTGAAAGTGGGGAAGAAAAAAGGAAGGGTGAATGCCACCAGGGGACGTGGGGAGCGAAAAGGGGAAGGGGAGGCGACAAAGAGGAAGGTGGAAATTGGAGAATGGACGGTGGGGCGCAGAAGGGGAAGGGGAGGGGAATAGGAGAAAGGTGGAAGGTAAAAAGGGCAACAGGGGGAAACGAAAAGGAGCAAGCAATAGGGGGGGAAGGGAGCAAATGATGGGAGGTGCAGCGGAGAAGGAAGTGGGGGGTGGAAAATCGGCGGAGGGCAGAAGGTAAACGGGCATGAGCGAAAATGGGGGAAAAAGGGATGGCCAGGAAGTGAAGTGCGCGTGGAATGAGGTGGAAGCAACGGGGGAGCGGAGAGGGTGAAACTGGGGGGGGGCGGCTAAAAGGGGAGATCAAAAGTTGAGGCTTGTGAGGCCAAGGGGGGTCATAAATGATGAGGGTGCAGCGGAAGTGTAACTTTTTGTCATAAGTAGGACTTACGTAGATTTTTTAGTGGTATGTAAAATTTGGAATTCTATGTCCAAATTAACGTTTGAATTTGAGATTTTTTTTTTTTTTGTTTTTTTTTTGGGTGGGGTGGGGGGTTATCTGTGTATCTCATAATTCAGCGTTTAAGACTTAATGTGCGACCTGGTTACTATAATTTTAACTATTCATTCCAAAGATGACAATGGAGAGTGTCGTGTGTCCAGAGCTCTATAATAAACAAACAGAACACCACCATTATTAACCCGGGAAATCAGGGGGATGCGAACGTGCTGTCGACGAAGACGGGGTGAACGTTCTTAGTTGTTGGTTTAACACTTTGAGGAGCTCGTATACTAATCTCAAACGGTTACTTTAGTAGAACATAGGCTTCACGATCGTGCGGGTTGGAGAATAACTAATTTCTGCTTAGCTAGATTACAAGGTGAATGGAACTTGATAACAAAAATGTACTTGATTCAAGCATTCATTAGACATATATCCATTTTTATTTTGTAACAAGAACTTTTTTCAGGTTACATGATTCAGTTTCGGCTATGTACTCTACTCTACACCAATGACAAATCAAGAAGTATGATACCAGAAGATTCTGTGCAGTGCTATGAGGGGTAGTGCAATTGTCGAGAGGAATGATGGATGAGAAGGTCACGCGTGTGTCTTGCTGTGTGGAGGTATTACCTCGTTACCATGGAAAGATGGCAATGTGGTCTATAAGCACAACAGGAATGTGCCTGGAGTCCAATCTGGTGTTTGGTAGTCTGGACAATGTGAGGGCAGCAGATTAAGTCATATATGTGGTGGTTCGGTACCACATATAGAGAGCCATACAAGGGTTAGTACAATGGCAAGGACTTAAAGAGAATGGCAGCAAGATAACTTACATGGGAGGTCATAATTAGGAAGATGAGAGAAGTATACTGAACGATTAGATGTGTGTGGTGTGGCTTAGTCTTTCGTTCTGTCTTTCTAGAAATGAATTGTGATCACATCATGTAATATAATCTGTTTTTAAACTTTACAATGAATTTGATATCCATTTTCCATTTTGTTTATGCCTGTCTGAAGTTTTGGATGGCATTTTTCATTTTTTTTAAATTTTTTTTTTTTGCTAGGTTGTTTGGATAATAGTTGACGAATGAAAAGCTCTCTGGTAGCTAATAGGTAACAAAATTGGTAGTGACTTTTGTCACGGCTGTGAGGTAACGCTAGTTATGAAATATGAATTAAACTAAAACTAATTGTAATTAACTAATTTCAATTACATTTATTTTTAATTATTATTAAAAAAACTTGAAAATGCATAATGAACATGATCTTTTTTGCTTCAAAATGTTACTTCTAGATAAGAAAACAAATACATTTGTTTCCTCAGATTAAGTCTCAGACTATAAATAAACTTCATGGTTTAAACGGGGGTATCAAAGAATGATAAACACTTGAGGGCATTCAGAAAGGGTCTGAGAAAGAATGATGGGACTGAGATGTCGTGGGACATTTTTAAAACTGATTTTATCTAAGCCCTATGATGGGAATCCAAGTCATTTTTCAACATTTCTTTGCCTAAAGTGCGTTCAGTTAGCATTTTTCCAACTGGACAAGTCAACGTGAAAAATGGGACTTTTTTAACGTGTTTACATTTTACAAAAGGTCATTTTTGAGGTATACGTATGTGTAAATTAGAACAACATGTAATTAAAAACACCTATGCTTTGCTTGCCCCCTTGCTACGACAAGAACTACAAACATGTATGTTTCTCATCAAACCTCCTGGATCTGACATTGAATATACCCAGCTTCAAGCCAAATATTGTTGTTTTTATTCTTCCACCAAAACTCTGGCTTTTTAAATTGCCAATTTTCTTACACAGGTTTCGCCTTGGCCTTGATCAGCAATCAAACGTTGTTGTAAACATCCACTGACATCAACCCCATTTGCACCCAATTGCCCACTTGTAAGAAGTGAACCACACGGCATGTGATTACCCTATTAGAAAAAAGTATCACCTCTGAGCTGTTATCTCAGTCTGTTGGTATGTGCTGCATGCTGTTCCTATTCCCAAAACACAACAGGGTTAACAACCTCTGGAAACTCAATTCCTCATAGTGGGGACAGATTACTGAGGCATTAGTCTGTCAGGGCATGATGCTTTGCCTTTGTGCTGTAGAGCTTTACGTTGAGGCAATGCTAGAAACAAAGAAAATGCAATGGACTACCACTGATAAGATAACAACTAATTAAACAGGTACAATAATTATAACAAAATTGCTGTTTAACATTGTTTTTGCGCTACTGAATGGTTCCCTGAGATAACAGTGAGTGTTACATCCTGAATGTGGCTAATTATTGATAACTGAATCATATTAATAACCAATGAAGATTCAAATCGACTACGGTTTTCATTATCGATTAGTCGAGTCTGTTCTTTGCAAAATCCACCGCTGTGGTTTTGACCACTTCACAGTAGTAAAAGAGGCATTTTATGAACATAACAGAGGGAGCTTATGTGGGAAAAATTTACAACACAAATGATCCCCAACATGCTTTACATAAAATTCCCAAGTAAACTCATAAGCATTAGCTTACCTTGTCAGATGCATGTGCTGTTTAATGCGTTTGAGAGATGTTTTCCCTATAGCGCACAATTTACGTTTTACTTTTATATCATCATCTGCAGATATCAGAAATTCATGTGAGTATTTACATTTACCATAATGCTCGTCCAAACTCCTAATCTCCTCATAAACAGACGGAACACCTTAGAAGTGCAACAATTCAGACTACAGTACGTTACTGTTTTTGTTAAAATATTTCCGTTGGACATAATTTTTTCATTAAAAAGTAATGGCGAGATTACGTTTTACAATCCGGTCTCGTAATTACAAGTCTATATCTCCTATATGTGGTAGAATTCTCAGAACTGTGAGAAAAAAGGCAGGATTGTGAGATAAATTTGCAATTGCATTTATTTAACTTTCTTCTCCTGCGTCTTATTCTTCATGCAATCCAGAATCGCAGCACATTTTAAAGGTTTGTTTGAGCTGCGCCCTCTAATTTACAGACGTGCATTTACATTTCCTTCATCTGGATGCTCATTTCATTTTTGGTGGAAGGGCTTTTGCAAAAATTAAGTATAAAATGAACTTTATATTAAAAACAAACAATCATGACGCCAGATGAGAAAAGTAAATGCAACTCAAAAGTAATGTGATGCATTACTTTCCATAAAAAGTAATTAAGTAATGCAATTGGTTACTTTTTTAGGGAGTAACTCAATATTGTAATGCATTCATTTTAAAAGTAACTTTTCCCAACACTGGTTAACACTTTGAGATTTTTTTTCTTTATTAACCTGTTTATTTTGGTAATTTGAACTTTAGCTTTTGTAATGTGGTGTTTGGGTTTTTGTTTCTTGTTCATTGTTTTCATGTCTTTTATTTTGTAGTTAGGCCTAAGTCATGTTCTGTCATGTGAGTCCCTTGTCTGTGTGTTATGTTCTGATTTGTTCTTTGGTTCATGTGTCTTGTTTCCCATTGGTTTGTTCTTGTCATGTGACCCTCATTGTTTGCTATAAGTAGCCATCATGTTGCCATTGTTCCTTGTCGTATATTGAAGTTGTAACACTTTGTATCAAGTCTGTTCAAGCCTAGTCAAGTCTGTTCATGCCTCGTCAAGTCTGTGTCTCTAGTCTTCATTTATTGTTTGGATGTTTGGATCACGTCTATAAGTAAAGGCACATGGGTTCTTCACTACGCTCGCCTTCAGTGGGCTAAATTCGTTACAGAATACACGACCGCAAAAATGAACCCAGCAGATCGTCTCGTTCAACTTTGTCAAGGTAATCGCTCCATTGAGGATTATGTGGCGGACTTTTGTAAATTGTGTCATTTGGTAGACTTCAACAATACTTTCCTTAAAGACATTTTCCGTTTTGGTTTGGACAAAAACATTTCACAGTTAATGCCACGCAATACCCCACACTGATCACTGGAACAATACATTGACTTTGCACTCCGTTTGGCTGGCTCACCATTTACTGTGGGGATAGTTGATGAGGAATCCTGCTATCCTCCAGTATCCGCCACACCAAAATGTTTGCACGCTATGTCTGGGATTATTCAAGTCATGTCAGAGTCTACAGAACCTGCTCACGTCATGTCTGCCAAGCCAGGGGGAGGGTCTGCTAACATCATGTATGCTACCCCAGGGTTTACTCACATCATGCCGGCCACTCAAGAGACTCTTCTCAACATGGCCGCCATTGAAGAGCTCCGTTGCAAGATTGCTGCCACACAAGAGTCTCTTTGCAAAATGGCCGCCCTTCTAGAGTCTTGTCACGTCTTAACTGATCATCCAGAGTCTCGTCATATCGCAGCTGATCGCCCAGTGTCTCGTCACAACAATGGCCACCATTTCAGAGCCTCGTAACATCATGGCCGCCATTTCAGAGTCTGCTCACATTAAGCCTGAGTCCCTAGATAAGTCCAGACTGGGCGCCCACGCCTGCTTTATGAATCCAATTCCATGCCTCCAGAGGTGGTGGCATCCGCTGCAGAACCTCCAGAAGTGGCGGCATCCACTTCTGAATTCACAGTCTGCCCTGCCACGGCCAAGGAGGCCATTCAAGAACTCACTGTCTGTCCTGCCACGGCCAAGGAGGCAGTTCATGAACTCACAGTCTGCCCTGTCACGGCCACGGAGGCCGTTCACGAACTCGCTGTCTACCCTGTCATGGCCACGGAGGCCGTTCGCGAACTCAATGTCTGCCCTGTCACGGCCACGGAGGGCGTTCGCGAATTCACTGTTTGCCCTGTCACAGCCACGGAGGCCGTTTAAGAACTCACTGCCTGTCCTGTCCTGCCCGCCATTGCTCCACACTCCAGGTCCTGTTCCTCTTCACAGGTCTGGCCCTCCATCCCTCCCCCAGTTCCACCTCCACTCCACCACCCTCCAGGACTTTTTGGATTTTGTTTGGGCGTCTGGAGCCGCCCTTAGAGGAGGGGGAAATGTAATGTGTTTTTTGTTTCTTGGTCATTGTTTCCATGTCTTTTTTATTTTGTAGTTAGGCCTCAGTCATGTTCTGTCATGTGATTCCCTTGTCTGTGTGTTATGTTCTGATTGGTTGTCTTAGACATGTGTCTTGTTTCCCATGTTCTTGTCATGTGACCCTCATTGTCTGCTATAAGTAGCCCTCATGTTGCCATCGTCTCTCGTTGTGTATTGATGTTTTAACCCGCTGTCGGTGAGTCAAGTCTGTTCAAGCCTAGTCAAGTCTGTTCATGCCTCATCAAGTCAAGTCTGTGTCTCTAGTCTTGGATTATGTTTGTATTTTGGATCATGTCTGTAAATAAACTGCACATGGGTTACAGCTTTAGAGCTGGAAACCAGCAATTGTATTTTGTATGAAATGTTTTTTATTCAATGAATCAAAGTAATGATTGAGAATTTAGAGTATTTATATTCTCATTTATTCTTCATGTTTAGATTATGGCTTTGACACAAAGTTGTGTTATGCTTGGAATCTCTAATGGGATTGCAGCTTAACGTGATAGCATGGCCTCTGGTTTTCACTCCATTTTAAAAGGCTATTAAAATTTTCCTGCAGCTTTGTCCAAACAAGCTGGAATTTATGGAAAAATAGAGTGCAGCTCTGTGAAATTTGTCATGATATTGGCCCATAAAATCTGAACATAAAATCCGTGATGCATTTTAGGTAGGAGTGATGGTGAAGTGGTAGTGTGGTGTGCTGGTTCAATCCCTGCTTCATCTACAGCAGCAGTCCGGCCTCGAGCAAGACAACTAACCCCAGACTAATTGCCCCTATAATAAAAATATACAGAAGGTCACTTCAAATATCAGTGAATCTTCATCTCCTAGTGTTAAAAACATGCTCATAAGGGTAGGAAATGTCTGATTTTTGTATCTCATTAATAAATGACTGGCATCAAAACTGGCTGGTTTTATTGTGCTTTATCAAGGGTTTATAAGAAACCGATAACTACTGAGGCCTGTTTTGCCATTTTTTTCCCCCTTCTATGGTAAAACTCTGTGTACTGTGAATCAAAATGATAGTTGTTAAAGTATTTGAAGTCTTGTGTCATAGTAATGACTGAACATAAAAGCTTATTTTGTTTTTCCGTTGCATAACCGTGCAGATTTCCAATCTTGATACTTTGACATTGTGTTTTGTTGATGTCAGTTTGTGAGTTGGTGTTTGAATGTGTAAAAGATTGCAACCTTTTGAAAATAATGTTGCCAGAATCCTAAAACGAAACCAGATGAAGAACCATATTACTTGTATAGAGAAAACAAAATTGGAGAATCTTTTTTTAAATTCTTTCAGAATTCCCTATATGATATCAAAGCAATGCAATCATCGGTCCACTAATATATGATTTCAATGAACTCAAGGCACTCAGTAGCTCAGAAAACCAAATGCCCAATTTTGTCCATTAAATAATCAAATATTTTAAACCTAAAATATCTATAAATTAAAAATATTAAAAATAGAGTGTAAGAGTATAATTGCATAAAAATAAAAAAATGCTTCAGAGGCACAAATTATTGTATTTTTTATTTCCTGCTGAGAAATGCATCGTGACAATGACATTTGTAGATAGTACTTTTTTGGTAACTTGCCTCTCAAGCAATTTTTCCACATTCATTAATATTTCACAGTTTGTTCTTGATTAAAATATTAATAAATAAAAGTCTTAAGAATCAGTATAATTTGTTTACAAGGAATGAAATGACTGGCAGATTTTACAATTTATTTTCTTTATTTGCTTTTTTGGCCTATAATCTTGATCAGTGTCATGAATAGTTTCTTTCACCAGCAGAATTGGTTAATATCTTAAGCATATAGGCCTATTGAAAACTTGAGATAAAATAAATGATTAAGGTAAATCAATTAGTCACAAAAACAAATTACTTTATGTATCAAACATTTTTATGTCAAAAATATTTCTTAAACATGGACAAAACTGCATTAGCAAAAATAAACAGTTGTTGCTAGTCAAATAACTTTTGACAGGAATGAACACTTCACAGGGCAGTGCCACAAATCTCTCTGACCTTAGAATTTATGGCAGGACTGGGACCTGTGAGCAATGGAAAGAGTAATATAATCTGAGTCATCTCTTACCCCGAAGACCTCAATTCCTGTCTCATCAGGGGAGAGAATGTTTAACTCATGCTCTCAGGGTCCTGTAAAAGCCATTTGTCAAACTCCAGGGGGTTTGTCATTAGCCTCTCTAAAAGTAATGTCCATTGTCCATCCAACCACTCCGCCATAAATAGCTGATTGATAACGTCCTTTTGAGAAGGTTGTTCTTCCTGAAGGTTCTCCCATCTAAGTTTGATCTTTACCTGACTTTCTCCATATGTAAGTGCAAGCATAATATCTGGACAATCACAGCAAAGATTAGAGGTACACAATTGGCCAGTCCATTTTTTTTAATGGGTGTCCCCCAGGGTTATGTTATGGGCCCTACTGTATTCTCTCGACAACTCCAAATTTAAAGTACATGGAGCAACATATTGGCACATAATTATCTCAAAAGATAAACGCAATTATTATAGAATTAAAAAATTCAATATATTGTTTGTTTTCCCTTTTATTGAAGCTGTCGCACAAGGTCAAGTCAGTCAAGTCAAGTCACCTTTATTTAATAGCGCTTTTAACAATACAGATTGTTTCAAAGCAACTGAACAGCACTAATTAGGAAAATAGTGTCAATAATGCAAAATGACAATAGTAAACATAAATTTTCAGTTAAAGACGTTCATCATTGAATTCAGTGATGTCAACATCCAACTCAGTTTAAATAATATCTTTGCAATAAAGTCAACGATATCGCCAGAAATGAAGTGTCCCCAACTAAACAAGCCAAAGGCGACAGCGGCAAGGAACCAAAACTCCATCGGTGATAGAATGGAGAAAAAAACCTTGGGAGAAAACAGGCTCAGTAGCGGGGGCCAGTTCTCCTCTGACCATACGAACCAGCAGTACGGAAAAATCAATTTAAGACGTAATAAAACAGACGATGAATAATAGTAACAGCAATTATTATATGATGCAATAAAACATAGCAAAATGTGGTAGTTCTGTATGATGTTTCATGGTTGGCATCATCTGAGGTACTCTGAGGGGTTGCATCATCTCTTCTCACGTGTTCTGGATCCAGATGGACGCTGTGTAATCCTAGTACCACGGGGATGTCAACCCGTGGCAAAAAATAGTGAAACAAATAGAGACATAATTAGCGTCGCTGCTGTTCCAACCAAGCAAAAATGAATTGTTTAACCCAAACTAACGAATAATAAAGTGCATTTGATTAGATATAACTGCAGTAAAAGAATATGAGATGCATTATTTGAATGCTTGGCCAAAGAGATGTGTCTTTAATCTAGATTTAAACAAGAGAGAGTGTGTCTGAACCACGAACGTTATCAGGAAGGCTATTCCAGAGTTTGGGAGCCAAATGCGAAAAAGCACAGTCACAAGGGTATTCCTGGTGACGACCAATGTGTTGCTGTGGAGCTTCTAAAATGTTTAAGATGGTTGTTAGGGTACTGCTAGGGGTGTTCTGAGTGGTCGCTAGGTAGTTACTTATTAATCTTTGCAAAATACTAGTTTATGTCTGTTTTTGTGTATTTGAGAGGGCATGACTGTGTAAGTGGGAGACAACAGGAATGTGGGTAGTGGCTTGAAACCTTTGGTGTGTGTGTGTGTGTGTGAGGGAGTGCAGGACTCTGCATTCCCATGGTGAGTCATATGTCAGTGCATAGTCCTGTGAGATGACAAGGTTTATTTCCTGTGATCATTAGCATTTTCTTTTTATCTATGAGTTGAGACAAGCAAAAAGTGAAAGGTTGAGTGAGAAATACCCAGTCAGCTATTTCACTAAACCCTTAGCACCACTAGCTCAAAATTTGTATGATCCTCTATTACAATTCTTCAAAGGTGGTATAACATATGTATGAGAGAGAGAGATTTTTTTAAATACCACATATATAGTGTTCTCATGACCAGGCAGCAGACATTACTGAAATAGGTGTCCTGAGAAATTTTAGTGCACTACAGTACATGCTCTCCCAGGGATGGTTTGCGGTCTAGAATCTAGACTAAGTTCTCTGAATATTTCTCTCTGTGGAGATGTATCTTGGAGAGGGAGGCAGATGGCTGCAGGTGCTGAAGTCTCTAACATACCCTGTGAGGATTATGAGACGCAAAGGTTTCAGTGCAGCAGTTTATTAATGTCAGACTGCTGTTGATGTGCTTCAACTTCACTAAAACCAGACATCATGCTGAGCATGGGGTGGTAAGAAAACATGTATAAGTTCTTGCCTTCATGGAATTAAAGGAATAGTTCACCCCAAAAATGAAAATTTGCTGAAAATGTACTCACCCTTAATTTTTTTTCAGGATGTAAATGAGTTACAGAATGGATTTGGAGAAATGAAGCATTACCTCACATGCTCATTAATGGATCTTCTGCAGTGAATGGGTGTTGTCAGAATGAGAGTCCAAAACAGCTGATAAAAAAACATCACAATATCACAAGTAATCCAATTCAAACCATTCAAACCATTGCTTTCAGCTAAAGAATGTCCTCTATCATAATAGTGCTTTCTCCCAAGAAAAAAGTCTGAATTAGAGAGAAATTTGCAAAGATCCAGCACCATTTATAAGTGATAACAGTTCAAAACAGAGCTAAATAGTACATTCCTTTAATATTCTATACTTTCGAGATATCCATGTATCCACAAATTCTAAATCTTTGACTCTGAGCTTTTGTCAAAGAGTGATTTCATGTTTCACATAACATGACTCATATTTATGAGTCTGTGAGTTGAACTGTCATTAGCACAGCTGTGCTGCAGTGAGACAGTTTTGACATGTTTGACAAGATCTTGGCCAACATCCTGGAACCCATCCTAAATGTTGTGTCATTATGTGTGTTGATTTCTGTTGATGTCACTACATACAGGACATAGGCAAATACAGTATTTAATACTGACATAAAAACCAATAACAACAGAAAAAGTTTTTAGTTACGGTAAGTTCCAATTTTGTCTCAGATATTTCTCAGCAAAAGTCTCAGTTTGTTCTCCATTTAATCGCATCAATCAAACAATCCAGATTTTAAGTGATCCCGTGGGTGCTCGTGGAAAAACACAAGATAGTCTTCATTCATTTTAACCAATAAGAAATGGATTGCAGCTTTTACAACTGAGGCAGTTTCTGGCATTATTTTAATGCATTAAGTCGAAAATGCATTATTGTAATACAAGAGGGCGCCAGCACGAATCTCTTGGCTTACCTGATCATGGCTCTGTGCTCCCTCTGATATTACGTGTAACCCAAACTTTGTCCTGTGTACGCGCGAATAAGTGCTTTTTGTAAACAGGTATTTGTTAAATAATTTTATTTAGTGAAGCGCAACCCTCATAGAAACAATGTGTGTATTATTTGGTTGGTAACTGCATGCATTTCACTTCGCAAGATACATTTTGTGTAGTGAATTCATCAAACGCACCATCTAACAGAGTATAGCCTACTCTAGAAAAAACTAACAGCCAGTATAATGAATTACTGAGTAATGAGAATGTTTAAATATGTTAAGCATTTGTTGCATTTGTGTATGATAACTTAGCCTGGTTATCATTTGTAAACAGCGGTGAAAATGTGTTTTATAAAAATAAAATAAAAATTCTTGTCTTTTGCATCCACTTGACAACTGATATGTTGTGTGCGCGCTGGAGGCGCCAGAGCGAACACTTTGGATATCAGTGGAAAAATGTGATATCCGTCAGATAAGAGCACGACATCATTCAAAACGGTCTATTTTTATTTTGTGTACCTTGTAACAAAATGACAGTGAAACATTGTGCTTTTGTAAAATAAAGAAAATGTAAAATAATTGTTGGTGGTGCCACACACGAAGACGGAGACCGTATTAGAGCTGGCCCACTCACATCCCTTGGCAGGGCATCTCGGGGGCCGCGAACACCATCCAGCGGATTCGCGACCGTTTCCGATGGCCGGGCTTGGAGGCCAAAGTAAAGCAGTTCTGCCAAGCCTGCCCGACCTGCCAAGTGACGTCACCCAGGACGCCTCCCCCTAGTCCGCTGATACCGCTGCCCATCATTGAGGTGCCCTTCGAGCGCATCGGGATGATCTAGTAGGGCCGTTGCCAAAGTCAGCCCGGGGGCATGAATACATTCTGGTGATCGTCGACTATGCCACCCGGTACCCCGAGGCAGTTCCCCTCCGAAAAGCCACCGCCAAAGCCATCTCCCAGGAACTCTTCCTGCTCTCCAGCCTTTATGTCCCGGCTAATGGCTGACTTCTGCAGGCTGTTGCGGGTGAAGCAGTTGAGGACCACAGTCTACCATCCCCAGACCGACGGACTGGTCGAACGCTTTAATCAGACTCTGAAGCAGATGTTGAGACGAGTGGTCGCGGAGGACAAACGCGACTGGGACCTGATGCTCCCCTATGTCCTTTTCGGGATCCACGAAGTCCCGCAGGCCTCAACTGGCTTCACCCCCTTCGAGCTCCTCTTTGGCCCGGAAACCCCGCGGCCTCCTGGATGTGGCGAAGGAAGCCTGGGAACAACAGCCGGCAGCCCATCGCTCGTTGATCGAGCACGTGAAGCAGATGAGGGAAACGATCGACCGGGTAATGCCATTAGTCCGGGAACACTTAAGTAAAGCGCAGCAGGCTCAACAGCGCCACTACAACCGGGCAGCCCAACCACGGGAGTTCCAGCCCGGAGACCGAGTCATGGTCCTAGTCCCCAACGCTGCGTGCAAGTTCCTGGCCACCTGGCAGGGTCCCTATATGGTGCTGGAGAATATTGGGCCGGTGACGTACCGGGTGCGTCAACCAGGAAGGAGGAGAGCAGAAGCAGCTCTACCACATTAACCTCCTTTAGAAGTGGATGGGGACTAGAGACCAGCTCACTGCCCTCGCCATCTCTGATCCCGTGGTTGTTGACGTCAACCCCCACCTCTCGGCAGCCCAGAAGAGGGAGCTGCAGCACCTGGTCGGTCAGTTCTCGGATGTGTTCTCCTCTCTTCCCGGGCAGACCAGCGTCCTGCAGCACGACATCTGGACGCCGCCAGGGGTCGTCATCAGGCAACGGCCCTACCGCGTCAATGAGGCTCATTGGCGTGCTATTGAAGAGGAAATACAACAAATGTTGAAGTTGGGGGTGATAGAACCATCACGCAACCAGTGGTCCAACCCAATCGTGATGGTCCCGAAACCGGACAGCACCCTCCGCTTCTGCAATGACTTCAATGAGGTCTCCGAGTACGACGGATTCCCCATGCCTCGGGTGGATGAGCTGTTGGACCGGCTGGGAAGTTGGACCTCACCAAAGGCTACTGGCAGGTACTCCTCTCTGAGAATGCTAAACCTAAGACCTAAACATTTTTCTACCCCTAGTGGCCACTGGCAGTACCGGACCCTTCCTTTTGGCCTCCATGGGGCACCCGCCACTTTCCAGCGGATTATGGACATCCTGTTGTGGCCCCATCAGGCCTACGCCGCTGCCTACCTGGACGACGTCGTAATCCACTCCGAGTCATGGGAAGACCACCTGGACCGGTTGCGGAGGGTTCTCTCGGAGCTCCGGAGGGCTGGACTCAACGCCAACCCTCGCAAATGCCACCTTACACTCTCCGAGGCAAAGTACCTGGGCTTCCAAGTTGGACGGGGTCTCATTTGGGATGTTTTCAGCCTCCAGGAATTGTGTACAAATCCTTGCAACATGGGGCCGTGCGTTATCATGCTGCAACATGAGGTGATGGTCGTGGATGAATGGCACAACAATGGGCATCAGGATCTCGTCACGGTATCTCTGTGCATTCAAAATGCATCAATAAAATGCACCTGTGTAATTGTCCATAACAGACCCGCCCAACATAACCCCACCGCCCACATGGGCCACTCGACCACAAACGTTTAACATCAGCAAACAGGTCATCAGGTGAGACCCCGATGAGGACGACGGCAGCAGATGAGATTCCCTGAGACGGTTTATGCATTGTGCAGAAATTCTTTGGTTATTATGCAAACGGATTGTTGCAGCAGCTGTCCGGGTGGCTGGTCTCAGTCGATCTTGGAGGTGAAGATGCTGGATTTGGAGGTCCTGGGCTGGTGTGGTTACCCGTGGTCTGCGGTTGTGAGGCTGTTTGGATGTACTGCCAAATTCTCTGAAACTCTTTTGGAGATGGCTTATGGTAGAGAAAAGAACATTCAATTCACAGGCAACAGCTTTGGTGGACGTTCCTGCAGTCAGCATGCTAATTGCACGCTCCCTCAAAACTTGCAATCTGTGGCATTGTGCTGTGTGATAAAAGTGCACATTTTAGAGTGGCCTTTTATTGTGGCCAGCCTAAGGCACACCTGTGCAATATCATGCTGTCTAATCAGCATCTTGATATGCCACACCTGTGAGGTGGAGGGATTATCTCGGCAAAGGAGAAGTGCTCACTAACAAATTTAGACAGATTTGTGAACAATATTTGAAAGAAATAGCCTTTTGTGTACATAGAAATAGTCTTAGATCTTTGAGTTCTGCTCATGAAAAATAGGGGCAAAAACAAAAGTGTTGCATTTAATTTTGTTCAGTGTAGTTATATATTTTAATATATATATAATATAATATATATATATATGTATAAACTGAACATATGTAAACAATAAAATAAAAAAAACTAAGTTAAAATATTGTAAAAGTTGAAAATATTAAAAATTACTTAAAAAATAAATGAAAATAAATAGAAATATTACAATAATAAAATTAAAAAGCAAATAGGGCTTTTAAAAATAATTTTTGTTAACTGAACAAAAGCTGAAATAACTAATTATAAATATTAAACTTACAAATTATAAAATATTATAAACTCAAACAGAAAGCTCAGCTGTAACTCAGCTGAAGGACTTGAGTTCTTGCTGATGTCTTTCTCTGTGTGGGCCGGTGGGCCAGTGTTCAAGCGAGGGCTGGATTTGTTAAACAAGGCTCAGTAAAGAGCTGAGGACTGCAGTGCTGAGTGCTGAGTGCTGGTATTGTCTGGAGAGAGACCCAAACAGTCTACAGGCCTGAATGCTGTGTAGTTTGCCATAGTAACCGGGTTAACAAGGTGGTGGTTTAGTGGACTGAGGCAGCCGTGTGTTCATGAGTGTGAATGTGCCTGTGTGTGGTGAAAAATGAGAGCAATGAGAGATGTTGTAAACATGTCGATACGGAAATCTGCTTTGAGCAAATGAGAAACAAGCAGATCAGCTTCAGTTGCTGAGGTTGAGAATTAAAGACAAATTGTGTAATGCTTTTCCTGGTTAAAATGTCAGTTTAATATGTAAACATATAGTTTACAGTTTAAACAATAAATAAGCAATTTGTAGGTTGATTTCCTGAAAAGTGTAAACACTGCGTCTCTGGTGGTTACAAAACATTGCTCTGTTTGTTTGAGAGACCCAACATAACACTGGATGAAGACAGTCTGCTTGACAAATCAATGTAAAAATGACACACTTCACCTTTAACTATATTTAAGTATCAAGAAATATTTTGTTTCAGGAGTATAGAGTTTAATAAGGTGAATGAATTAGGGAAATCTAACATTTATGTTCTGTGATTGGTCATAATTGATTGTGTTTTCACTATTTTTAGATCATTAACAAATAAAACAAATATTCCATTAAGTCGCTTATAAAAAGATGGAAAACTTCTCATGCTTTGTCTTGCTAAAAGGTATTATTGCATCTCACATTTTATATGTGACCCTGGACCACAAAACCAGTCATAAGGGTCAAAAGTACATCATCTATCATAGGATAGGACAATATTTGGAAATCTGGAATCTGAGGGTAGGAACAAAAATCTAAATATTGAGAAAATCACCTTTAAAGTTGTCCAAATGAAGTTCTTAGCAATGCATGTTACTAATCAAAAATTAAGTTGATATATATTTATGGTAGGACATTTACAAAGTATCTTCATGGAACATGATCTATACTTAATATCCTAATGATTTTTGACACAAAAGAAAAATCGATAATTTTGGCCCAATAAAATTGTTTGGCTATTGCTACAAATATACCCCTGTAGACTTGGTTTGTGTATTTATCTCCTTGACACATTTCTTTTGTTCGTCTACTGTAAGTCGCTTGGGATGAAACACCTAAATCATAAAGTAAATGCAATGTAATGCGTGAAGTGGCCAAATTTGAGAATAAATAACAACTACCATTCAAAAGTTTGGGGTTGGGTAAGATTTTGTAATATTTTTGAAAAAAGTCTCTTCTGTTCACCAAGGCTGTATTATTTCACCAAACATAAATATTGTGAAATATTATTACTATATAAAATAACTGTTTTCTATTTGAATATATTTTTTTAAATGTATTTTATTCCTGTGACACAAAGCTGAATTTTCAGCATCATTACTCCAGTCTTCAGTGTCACATGAGCCTTCAGAAATCATTCTAATATGTTGATTTGCTGCTCAAGAAACATTTCTGATTATTATTAATGCTGAAAACAAATCCGCGATTTTTTGGAAACCATAAACAATGTTTTCCTCAGGTTTGACGCTAAACAAAGTTCAAATGAAAAGCATTTATTTGAAATATAATTTTCTTGTAACATTATAAACATCTTTTCTGTCACTTTTGATATATTAAATGCATCCTTGATGAATAAACATATTCAAATCTTTCTTAAAAAAAAACAAATCTCACTGACCTCAAACTGTTGAACGGTAGTGTAATTGTCATTTAGTATGATTAATACTGCCGGTATAGGAGACAAACAATGGGACGTATCAAAATGCTTGCTGAAGTTTGTTTGTAAGCATGTCTGAGAGCTTTGTTACCAATGTAAACACAGTCAAAGAAAGGCTGAGTTCTGGGTTTGGGAAGGGGGTCTTGTGGGGGGCTGGATTCATAGCATGGGGTGGGGGGTATCAACTTACATTTTCCCCTGGGACGGCCACATGACCCTGGAAAAGAGGGAAAAGGAGGGGGAAAAGATGTTAGGTTATGGTCTGAGCTCTCTCAATGAGAACCACATGCAGGAAAGAGAAAAAAAACAGAGGGAGGAGAGGAGGAGGGGACAGAGTGTGACTAAAGCCAGTCTCTGAAACCAGACCGAGTGCCGCGTGGATCTCTCCTCAAAAGCTTGAGTGTCCGAGGAAAGAGAACGTCAGCATTTGTGAATCAGATTCCACGGAATACAAAACTTCCAAGGAATTCCCCCCTCACCCCCCCCCCCCCCCCCCACCCCACCCCTCCCCCCACCCACCCCCCCCCCCCCCCACCCCCCAACCCCCCCCCCCCACCCCCACCCCCAAAGCTCGAGAAGAAAGAACAATATCAGTGCAATCATAGACGAAGCTCAGAAAAAAAAAAAACAACACAAAAAAAAAGCAAGGCTTGCAGAACCTCCTGAGGTGAGGACTTTGTGTGCCAGACTTTCGCATCAAATCATTTAAGGCTTGCAGATGGGCTCTCAGGTGTGATGATGGGCGTATGTTTTGTTTTCTTTGTTCTTTTGCAATTGCTAATGTCAGTTTTATGGGTAATAATACAACATTGGTTATTCTTGTTCGAAATGAAAGGGATTCATGTTAATATTTAATGCACTATATGACACCACAGCCTATATTTCAATGCCATGTTGTGTTCTTTAAGAACCTGTCATCCTTTGTTATGGGAAGACTAGAACTTTTTGCATTTGAGTAATGAAGGTGTCTGTTTTGGGGCAGTTGACATTAAACATTAAGATTGTAGTTTAAACTTTGCAAATACATGAAGGAAACTAGTAATCATTTATTTTGTAAATGATATTTTTTATGAACATTTATTATAATTATTTTATATTATTGAGTCATTTTTAATCATAAAAAATTTAATCACATTTTTGTTTTTATTAGTTTAAAATGGGTTTGTGGAGCATCAATATGAATATACAAACCAAACAGTATGAATATTCTCACAATTCACTAGTAAACTAATAAACTTTACAATAAATGAACAAAAAAGAAATGGCAAGTAATACATTGTGATTTGTGAATATGGAAGCTTATTTCTGCCACAGGATGAAAAATACAAAAAAGTAATTGCGATATAATCTCACATTTCTGAGAAAAAAGTCAAAATTCTGAGGAAAAAATGTTAACTGGAGATATAAACTAGAAAAATCTGTGGGGTGGGTGGGGGTGGTTGTGGGATCAGCAAAAAGCAAAAATTGTATTTTCTTGTATTTCTGTATTTTTTTATTTTTGCAGTGTGCCTGTTTACACGCATGTTCATGTTTACGTTCTTCATAGACAATTTTTAACAAGAAAACTTGAAATTGTCAGCATCGTGTTTGTTTTAATTGCCTAACAAATCTAAAAAGAAGACTGAAACAAAACCTGAAAAAAGTACTAAGATCAATTTACATATATTTGAAAAAATACAATAATTAACTCATAGCACATTTTACTACATCTTAGCAATTTGTTGCAATACTTGTCCAAAAATGAATGTTTTTAGTGTCCTCCATGCTTTTATTGACTGTATATTTGACTGATTTGTGTTCTCTCAGCTGCTTGGGGTCTACTGACCTACTTGCTCACAATGACAGGGCTGTTTCTTCCTGGTGGTAACAAATCGGGAACGGGGGCATCCTGCAGGCTTGGAGAAAGGGTGATGCATGGGACTCCCACCATTACTCTAGCGCTCTCTCTCTCCTACCATCTTTTCTTCTGTTCAGGGCCGCTCAGTTACCCTGTGTTGGCTCTTTCCCGTTTGACCTCCCCCACAGGAAGAACCGGTGACAGACTCTGAAATCCAAGCACTCTCTAGAGACGCGTGTGTGTTACAGCTTCATCCAGGCAGTGTTGGGCCATAGCATGGCTACAAATACTGAAGCTATTAGTTTAACCATTTCTCTGTAGTGACATAGTAGTGAGGCTGGTAGTGTTTTTTCTTCCTTCTCTTACAGTAGCAAAGATATCCTAATCCCAAAAATTTGATATGAAAATATGGCGTTAGAAAATCTTAAATTATATCTGATATGCAAATAAGGCCTTAGAAAATCTTCAATGATATTTCATAGGCGAATAAGGCCTTAGAAGTCTTTAATTATTTTTTTGGTTGGTGGTTTACTTGATTACCAGACCCATTTTTTAGAAAAATCATGTTAAAATGTGAGTATCAAATATGATCATCAGGATTTTGAGGAACGTTTATTTGTTCTTCTCTCAGTCGTCATGGTATTGTATGACATTGTTTGACTCCCACAAAAAAGAAACATTTGTGAAATTAAATTTGATCATAAACCTAAGCTTTTAAGTATCATCTTACTAAGAAACTATTGATAAAAGTGACAAGATATGAGTGGCGAGTGATATTGTGTGTGTTTTATGTAAGTAGTCTGTTATACTGT
>JADLZN010002976.1:0-53872 GCA_018155175.1 Sinocyclocheilus anophthalmus
ATGCTAAAATCATACACCCAAGTACATTACAGTAATGAGAATTTGAGAGCAAAATGTGTTTAATTGTCATGAAAATATTTCAAATGATAACAAAATGCAAGAAAATCATTAAATAGTCCTCTTTTTAAGTGTATCGTTAGTGATTTCTTGAGGTTTTGAGGTGAACTGTGAGCAATCTCTCGTCTGTACGCTGTTGTTTGGATGCGCAGCTTCATTTAGTGCTGACCTCCGGAGGAGCCTTCAACACACACACACACACACACACTGACCTCCAGAAGAGAAAAATCCATTAAAGACAAAGTCATAATTGCCGTTATAATGACTCTCTCACAAACCACTATTGTTTTTACCACACACACAACACCATACACACTCACTACTGAACGGTGACCCGTTTCCGTCCTCGAGCGACTTCTCTACGACTCGAGCTGCTAATGAGCTCAACCTGAAAGACAGGACAGAGAGCTTGTTAGAGTTTCTGGGGCCGTCTGTCTGTGTGTGTTTTTGACCTGATGTAATAACATCAAACACACTCCTCCCAGCACCACCACACACACACACGTATTTTCACATTCAAAATAGTTGTTTGGTGTGAGTGTGTGTGAGTGTGTGTGTGTGTGTGGGTGTGTGTGGTGTGTGTGTGTGTGTGTTTTTGTGTGTGTGTGTGTGAGAGAGAGCTTGTGTGTGTGAGAGAGCGCGTGTGTGTGAGTGTGTGCGTGAGAGATGTTGTGTTGTGTCTAGTGTGTGTGGTGTGTGTGCGAGAGTGTGGTTGTGTGTGTCGTGGGTGGTGTGGTGTGTGTGTGTGTGTGTGTGTGTGTGTGGCGAGTGTGTGTGTGTGTGTGTTGTGGGTGTGTTGTGTGTGTGTGTGTGTGTGTGTGTGTGTGGGGGGGGGGGGGGGTGTGTGTGTGTGAAAGAGAGAGGTGTGTGTGTAACTTTGTTATTCAGTACTCAGCCGCAGCTCTTACTTCCTGTAACTAGAGACTGAGTTCGGAGCGCAAGTTAATTTTCTAAATATTACAATATTAATAAACTAAAGTAAATTTGTAGTCATATTTTCTATCTATACATGTTTAATATATATATATTTATTATCCTCATTATCATTCTATAATCATATACTTTAATTAATATAAATAGTTTCCTAATGTGTGTGTGTTATATATATATACATGTCTAAATTAAATGTATTCATATTTATGCTAGCAATGCGATTTAATAAATATAGAATTAAATACATTGATCATGAAAAATGTCACTTTGTAGCCAATCTAGAACTAATGTCATGACATGTATTTATGTTTACTAATTTTTAGTGTATATCCCGTATATATTTATATTATTCTATAAGTTATATGCTTGAGTAAATATGAATAGTCATCATTATAATTAAATATTACAATACATACACCCACACACCCACACACACACACACACATATATAATATATTTTATGATTATATATTAATATAGTATACACAGTATTAAATTTTTTTTTTTTGTTTTTTTTTTTACAAAACCTGTAATATTCCTTTAGTGTGTGTGCATTTTGATGTAAGATTGAATGTTTTGTATTTTCAGTCCGAGTTGTGGCTGTTTTCTCCTGTACTAGATAATAACTCACATGGCAAAGACCTGGTCTAAAAAGAGAAAGGTGTTTTTTACATCATTTTTCGACTGGTATTTTTTCCTCCTCTTTTTCTCTCGTTGCTTGCTGAATCCAGAGCTTGTGGCTGCGTCGGAGAGATGTGCAGAGCTGCAGAAGCAGTTTCTACTGCCGTCCTTTAGTACTTTTTCAGCTGCGTTAGACTTAATTGGCAATTATACTACTAATGTTCAGGTTTTCCGCTAATTTGCGTTAGCACATCTGTGACGCTCACCAGTGAGTTTGTCAGTGTTGTAAGCATCCCAGCAATCATCTCTGATGTCTCTGTCTGATCGTATGACCAATGCTGCTATCACCAAAACCTTATTATGCCATATGAGTCATTTTATATCACTATATAATTTATATATGTTTACACTTTTTTTTATATTTATTTAGAAATGTGTGTAATTTTATTTTAATAAAACAATTTATATACAAATGTTATAATATTTTCACACTAAATAAGGTCTTAAAAAAAATATATCTATATTATAAGATATATAAAAATTATACACAAATTTACCTTTAAGGCTAATAAAATTTATTAATTTACTATATTCAATGTTTATCATATTAATTTTATGTTTCATTAAACATAAAATACAAATATAAAAACAAATCTATAAACTTATAAAATGATATTATATTACTATATTAAACTCTTTCCCCGCAGCATTTTTGAAAAAGTTTGCCAGCCACCGCCAGCGATTTAGCTGATTTTCACTCAAATCTGATGGCCTCCAGTATATCTTGCTGTATGAATATTTGAATATGCAAAACACCAAAATAAAGATCAGAGCCTCTACTTAAACAAAAAAATCAGTTTTATTCTAGCTTAAAGCATTCTTGTTTTATCAACACTTGAATATAGGCAGGTTTCATAAAAAAATGCATCATTTTGAGCAAAAAGGTGAGAAAATCAAAAACTACATCTGGATAATATTCAATACGATTATCAAAGCATAAATCCAGTAAACCGCTTCCATCAACACCTCCAAAGCTTGCACAGACATATACCACTTACTAGATCAACGTTTAACTCCGTAACATTATGCAGTTTTCATTTATATGCTGATGAATCGCATTATTTTCATAGCATCTGTTTACCAGAATCTCTCGGTTCCTTCTTTCTCCGCCTGTACACGGTGTGTTTTTGTTCGGAGGGTTTTGTTCCTCCGGTCAGAAGATGCGTAAATAGCGCCCCCTGAGTGTATAACAGTAAACCGGAAAGCCGTAAAAAACTCGTCTTGGCGGAGAAATCGTTTTCCTTCAAAAGACGAGATAACCGTCAGTGGCGGGGAATTGTTAATATATACATTTAATTTTATATTTTTCATTAAAAACATAAGATCAACTCCTTGTTGTCTGTCATGCAGTTGTATCTGCGCCAGAAATTAGCCTAGTGAATCCTAGCCCGCTGTGTCTCCGCGGCCCACGTTTCAGGTTTTCACTTGGCACCGTGTGTTCGGGGGTCATGGGCTGCGCCGGGAGGATGTTCCTGATCCGCTATCTACCGCTTCGAGCCAGCATCGCCTTCCTGCTGCTGCTGCCTGCCTTGCTGATCCACTACCTATCCCGTAGCAGCTGGGTGCTGCATCATCCAGGCGCTCATCTTCCCCAGGTCCGGCATCTCTACACTTATTCTGCCCTGCACCACAAAACCGAGTCCGTAAGATTTACACCTCATCTGAGCTGATAATAAATTTTCCATTGATGTATGTTTGTTAGATAATAATCATATATCAATTGAATTTTAAACAAGCCCCCATCAAATAATAAGTACACAAATAAATAAATCTCTTCTATAAACTTGTCTGTGCTCTTTCCATTTAAACGCGAGGCAACCCACTGCATTTTAATCGAGGTTCCGAAAACAAAGATGCTGCATACCTGCGCACCAGCGAGTTTTTTAAACTAATTAAGATTAGTCTTTCGAATTTGAACAACACAGAATGGTTTGACTTCATTTTGTGAACTATACATAAAATTCTCTGAAACAGAAACGCGGACGAGCTGATCGAGACGCCGATGCAACCTCTCCACAGGGGCGCGGTAAGCCTTCCTTTGTTACCGCTGTAAGCAAAGCAGCGCTGCGCTTATGAACAAAGCGCTGATACGGCGTTTCCTTGGTTACCGCTGTAAACAAAGCAGCGCTGCGCTTATGAACAGCAGTGATACAGTGTTTCCTTGGTTACCGCCGTAAACAAAGCAGCGCTGTACTTATGAACAGCAATGATACAGCGTTTCCTTGGTTACCGCCGTAAACAAAGCAGAGCTGCACTTATGAACAACAATGATACAGTGTTTCCTCGGTTACCACTGTAAACAAAGCAGCGCTGCGCCTTATACGCATGATACGGCATTCCTTGGTTACTGCCGTAAACAAGCAGAGCTGCCGTATGAAGAGCAGTGATACAGTGTTTCCTTGGTTACGGCTGTAAACAAAGCAGCACTGCACTTATAAACAGCAATGATAGTGTTTCCTTGGTTACCACTGTAAACAAAGCAGCCTGGCGCTTATGAACAGCAGTGATACAGTGTTTCTTTGGTTACCGCTGTAAACAAAGCAGCGTTGTGCTTATGAACAGCAATGATACAGTTTTTCCTTGGTTACCGCTGTAAACAAAGCAGCGCTGCTCTTATAAACGCATGTACGGCTTATCCATTGGTTACCGCCGTAAACACAGCTGCGCTGCGCTTATTAACGCAAGAACCGGCGTTTCCTTTGGTTGTACCGCTGTAACAACAAGCTGCGCTGCGCTTATGACAGCAATGATACAGTGTTTTCCTTTGTTAACGCTGTAACAAGCATCGCTGCGCTTATTGAACAGCAATGATACTGGCTTTTCCTTGGTTTACCCAAACGCTGTACAAGCGCTCTTCGCTTAGCACCGCAAGGATACGGCTTTTCCCTTAGTTACCGCTGTAACCAACGCAGCGCTGCGCTTATGCACAGCAGTGATACGTGTTTTCCTTGGTTACTGCTGTAACAAAGGCAAGCTGCGCTATGACCAGCAGTGATCGTGTTTCCTGGTCAACCTGCTTAACAAGCTCGCTTATGCACAGCATGACCGCGTTTCTTGATTACCGCTGTAAACAAAGCAGCGCTGCGCTTATACACAATGATCGGTGTTTCCTTGGTTACCACTGTAACAAAGCAGCGCTGCCGGTTCTGAACAGCAATGATCAGTGTTTCCTTGGTTTACGCTGTAACAAAGCACTCGCTTGCGGTATATGAACAGCCGTGATATAGCGTTTTCCTTGGTTACCGCTGTAAACAAGGCAGCGCTGCACTTATGAACCGCAATGATAGTTTTTCCTTGGTTACCGCTGTAAACAAAGCCGAGCTGCGCTTATGAACAGCAATGATACAGCGTTTCCTTGGTTACCGTTGTAAACACAGCAGCGCTTATGGAACGGTGATACAGCGTTTCCTTGGTTACCGCGGTAAACACAGCAGCGCTGGCTTATGAAACAGCAATGATACAGCGTTTCCTTGTTTACCGCTGTAAACAAAGCAGCGCTATGCTTATGAACAGCAATGATACAGTGTTTCCTTGGTTACCGCTGTAAACAAGGCAGCGCTGCACTTATGAACCGCAATGATAGTTTTTCCTTGGTTACCGCTGTAAACAAGCAGCGCTGCGCTTATGAACCGCAATGATAGTGTTTCCTGTTACCGCTGTAAACAAAGCAGCGGCCTTGCTTATGAACAGCAATGATACAGTGTTTCCTGGGTTACCGCTGTAAACAAAGCAGAGCTGCGCTTATGAACAGCAATGATACTGTGTTTCCTTGGTTACCGCTGTAAACACAGCAGAGCTGCCATTATGAACAGCATGAACAGTGTGTCCTCGTTACCGTGCTGTAACAAAAGCCTCATATTATTTTTGAATTAATTATGTTGTGTTTTCTTAAATTTTTATATTTACTTTTTCTTTTTAATTTTGTTACATTTTTTGTAATTTATCTGTACTCTTGTGTACTTTTGTTATTTTGTTTTTATA
Organism: Sinocyclocheilus anophthalmus; assembly: GCA_018155175.1. Taxonomy (NCBI): domain Eukaryota; kingdom Metazoa; phylum Chordata; class Actinopteri; order Cypriniformes; family Cyprinidae; genus Sinocyclocheilus; species Sinocyclocheilus anophthalmus. Next base: position 5,653 of record JADLZN010002976.1, read on the forward strand.
ATATTTGGATCCCTTTTATTTTTTACTTTCAGTTTTCAGGTATTTTTTTTGTATTTAAGTTTAATTTATTTAAAATTTTAGGATAATTTCTATACTACTTTTATATTTGTATTTTATTGTTTTATTTTTTTAATTTGGCCTTGTATTATTATTTCCCTTTGTACGTTTGCTTAATTTTAGTGAGCACTTTTGATATTTCAAGTATAAGTATATTAGCATAATACTTATATGGTATTATAGTTTTAGAATTCCATTTTTATTTTAGTTTAATTTCATTCATTCATTCTTTTATTACTATTTTAGGTTTAATTATTTTTATTTCCGTTTTAGTTTTTTTTATTTCTGTCAGTATTAGTAATCCTGTAACCAGCACAGACATTCTGAGTTCTTTCGACAGACTCTTTTGTGTGGGATGGTGTGTTTGTGTGTGTGTGTGGGTGTTCAGGTGCGTATACCCTCTGATGCTGGACGTCCGTAAGGATCACGTGAAGTTCTGGAGGCCGCAGGTGCTGCTGATGCTGTCTAACCCCAGGTGCAGCGTGGGATTGATCGCGTTCATCAACGACATCAAGAAGAGCGGCCTCTATGTGCTGGGACACGTGCAGCTCGGAGACCTCGGTAAAACTCACTCTTTCTGACCATATATTTTATTCATTTTATTATTCATTGGAGTTATTTTTTTATTTATGTATTTGATGGACTTTAATGATTTTTTTTTTGTTTGTTTGTTTTTTTGAGATTTTATTAATTGTTATCTATGGTCTAGCTATTTTTTCATTTATGTGTATTCAATTGTTTATTTTTATGTACTATTTATTTTTTATTTTATTTCATTAGTTTTGTTTTTATTTATTTATTTATTTTATGTATTTGTTTATTTTTTCCATGTATGTTTATTTATTATTTAATTTAAACATTAATTTACTCTCTTGTTTCTATTTCTTTTGTTTGATTATTTCTTTATGTAATTTTATGCCATTAATTTATTTATTTTTTGTTTTATTTTATTTGGTCGATTTTCTTCATTTGTTATATATTTCTAGCTCTTTTTATTTAATTTATTTATCCTAATTCTTGTTTTTTGTATGTATTAATTATTTATATTTATTTATTTTAGTTAGTTTGTAATTTTTAATTATATTTTTATGTAGTTGTTTATTTAATTTTATGATGATTTATTTTATTTTAGTTGTTTTTATTTGGACTTTATTTATCCTTGCTTCTATTTTTTTTTTTTTTTTTTTTTTTTTTTTTTTTTTTTTTTTTTTTTTTTTGTTTTATAATTTTTTTTTTTTATATTATTTCGTACTTTTTATTATATACTCTATATAATATATATCATATATCTCTCTTTAGTGTTATATATGAACACCTATTTTATTTTATGTATCTCATTCATGTTCTGAAGACTTTGAAGGTTTTTGGTTTTTTCAACCTGACTCGGTTGATTTACACAGTGAGTCTTCAGTAAATTTGTTTATTAGACGGTCGGACCGGCCGAATGATGACTGTGGTCATTGACAAGCAGCGTTTTCCTGTTGGTACCTGAAATTAACTGAAATCTCCTATTAATCTGTATGGGCACTACTCGCTTTCCCGGTGTGTGTTTCTCTCCGCAGACGTTCTCCCGTCGGATCCGCTGCAGTCTCAGTATGACTCCTGGTTGTCTCTGGTGGATCATTTGAATATTAAAGCGTTTGTTAATCTCACGCTGGCCGACTCTGTCAGACACGGAGTTCAACACCTGCTGTTCATATCGGGACTCGGTGAGCGACAGACGCCCGTCACACACTAACTGCACTTACACCAAAAATCCTACCATCAAGTCCCTCAGGTTACCAGTGTTTTGGTTATGTTTTGCCGAATTCTAGTGAAAAATGGGTTTATATATTAGTACCCATGTGATACTGCCGTGTTTTCAGTATTTAGTTAAAACAATTAATAGCAATTCTTAAAAGTATTTTTAATTAATTTGGTGATTACTCCACAATATTTATTTAAAAAAATATAATGCAAAATATTTTATATTTTTTCATTCATTAATATTATCCTCTTAATTTTGTCTTGTCCAGTTAAATATTTTAGATTTTTTACTTTATAAAATTTTTAACAAATGAGACTTTATTTATTTTGAATTTATGATTTTAATTAGTTATACATTCTTTATTTAGTTTTTTATTCTTATTTTTTGTTTTATTATTTTTTTTGTTGTTTTAGTTTCTTTTCTCTCATTCTATATATTTTGGTTTATTTTATGTTTTGATACATTGACTTTTTATTTTTATTTTTATTATGTAATGTATTTTCCTAATTTGTATATATTTATATATTTTAATTTTTACGTCTTGTTTGTTTATTTCTATTTATGTATTTTATGTATTTTAAAGTATTTTATTTTTGTTTATATCATTTTTTATATGTTTGATTTATTTATGTTAATGTATTTTATTTTGCCTTTTATATACTATTATTTTTTAATATTTAGATATTTTTTTATTTATTTATTTTGTTTATTTATTTTTAAGTATTTTTATTTTGTATGACTTTATTTATTTTTAAAGTATTTAACTTATATTTTTTTTATTTACTTATATTTATTTATGTTCACAGGTGGTATGCGACCCAATACTCTGGTTTTGGGTTTCTATGATGATATCCCGCCTCAGGACCTGCTGCAGGACTCCTCTTTATCGATATGCAAATTCACTGACAACTCGTCTCAAACTGATGACCCTGAAGACCAAAACGACCCGCCCTGCCATTTCCCGCCAGTGCGAGGGGGCGTGTCTGTGGGCAGGGACGGGAAGTCTCTGGGGCCTCAGGAGTACGTGTGCATCATCGCAGACGCAGTGAAGATGCTGAAGAACGTGGCGTTGGTGCGATATTTCGGTCAGTTCGATCGTACGCAGGCGCTCCAGGGGCCCGTATTCGTCGATGTGTGGCCGGTGAATCTCTTGCGTCCGGACAGCGCCGCGTATGTCGACACATGCTCGCTGTTTTTGCTTCAACTCGCGTGTATTTTGAACATGACGAGGGCGTGGCAGAAAGCTAAGCTCCGCCTCTTTTTATGCGTGGAGGAGGGGCGGAGCCTTAAAGGGACGGAACAGAAACTCAAACATCTTTTGAAAGAACTGCGAATGAAAGCGGAAATCTGCACGGTTCCCTGGGATTCGCAAGTCGCGCTTCATTGGCAACGGCAGATGCGATCGGAAAAAATCGAAGAGATGGAAAGCGAAGAGGGCGGAGTCGAAGCCGATGAAGTGTTCGCGAACAGTTTCCCTAGCAACACCTCGCGAGTGTCGGACGAATATTTACAAGCGGTTAACAAACTCATCCTTGACCAGACGCTCCGCCCACCTGCTGTCCGCTTCCTGTATTTGCCCCGCCCCCCGGCCGACACCAGCCGTTACCATGACTACCTGAATCAGCTAGAGCTGCTCACGCGTAACCTGGGTCCGACCCTTCTGATTCACGGGGTCACGCCAGTCATCACCACTGACCTTTGACCTTTCCTCATCATGTGTACGTTAAATTCCGAAAAGATTTCGGTTTATTGTTTTTCACTTTTTCTGAGCACTTCACATGTTTACTTCGGAAGAGAGAGAAAATTTACACAAGATGTTACGGATCACGAGAAAACGTTCACCCGTTCCACTCATTTCATTCCGGTTCTTCCGTCTCTACTTGCCCTTTTCTTTTCTCGGATTGTAACAATGTAACAAGTGGAGTTCCTGGAATTCCAGAATGTTGCCACTCGGCAACTGAATGTTTTTCCCGACTGTAATGTTTTACGATGTTTTTAGCCACTCCAGAAGTATTTAGAATTTCCACAGCAAAAAAGCAAAGATTTGTGAGTGTGTTTGTTTACTTGATGCAATAATAATAATGTTTTTTTACGGCCAAGATGGATCTCTTGCTTTCAGCGGTAACACTGAGGTTTACCGTTTTATTCACACCAAACCAAAGTGCTTTGTGTGTGTGTCACATGTGCCTTTTTTGTTACAAAACTGAACAAAAACACACGCGTGCGACTAACAAACAGTACGACAGTATACCTCCACACGCGTGTACGAAATCACACTCCATTCTGTGTTTGTATGGTTTTTAATATGCAATCATTTTAAGCACTGCCAAATTTAAGTATATCAATAAATGAAATTGTTTAATAATTGAATAAAAATAAAAAATGTTTGCTTACTGACTGTTGTTTATTTGGATTGAATGTAGTTCTATTAAATAATTACTTTTTTTTTTACTCGGTTTTACGTTATTTGGACAGATTACTGATACGGTTTATTATTTGTGTAAATTCTCGCAAACAATTTTTTGGTTACATTTCACTCCAAAGACATTTTTTTTTAAATGCATCTGATGCTTTACTTTTGAGATTTTACTATTTTTCACTCTTCACACTTTTGATTCTCATTGCTGTTATAAAATATTTGTATTGCAGATGTTTTGCTGTAAAAATATGCTACAATACGATGTTTTTTTTAAATTCATATAACAGATTGAAGGTAGTATAACATGCCACTTATGTGTGAATATATCACTATATGTTTTCTTTAAAATTATAGTAATGAGAATATAAGTGGAAAATTGCTTGTTTATAATAAAAATAATTTCATAATTTTATTTGATTTTCATTTTAGTTTTAGTAATTTTATGTGCTTTTGTCATTATTATGTTTGGCTTTTTTTATGTCTATCTAGTTTTTATTAGTTTTATTTCAGTTGTAGTTATTTTGGTGCTTTATTTAAACTAAGTATAGAATGAAAATGTATAAATGTTGCCTTGGCTACTACTCAATAAATATTAACTTTTTCTATTTTAAATTTATCGATGAGTTTTTTTTATTTTTCAGTCGTTTTGATTTGTTGTATTTAGTACCGATGTGAATGCGTCTCGCTCAGTTTCTGCAGGCTTGTTTATTGGAGACATCAGAATGCGAGACATTCGACTGAAGTATAAAACGGCAGGTCTTTGACTGAGCGTGAGGGGGGTGAGGGGGGTGGAGGAGATAAACCTGTTAGCTGAAGGACTCTTCTCTGAGCTAAATGAGGTCGAGTGCTTATTTGGACGGCGTCCATGAACTGAAATGATCGAATGCGCTGACATCACATCACATCCACTCCTGCGGCAGCGGCCCTTTGGGTCAGGGCATCTTTATTGCCATGGCGATGGAAGCGGTTGTCATGGTGCTGCCGGTGCCGGGAGACCCTTCGTAGTGCTGTGATGCCATTTGCTGGAGTCACACACACACACACACATAACAAACACACACACACTAAGTCACACACACACTCGCACACTAAACCCACACACTCGCCTCACACACACACCCCACACACACTCACACACACACACCTCACACACACACCTCACACACACACTCACACACACACACTCTCACACACCACACACACACACACACACTCACATTCACACACACCTTCGCAACACACACCACTCACACTCCACCTCTCGCACACCACACGACACCTCCACTCACACCCACAACCTCCACACACACACACTCGCACACACACCACACACCACACCACACACACACACACTCTCGACACACACACACACACACACCGCCATCAACACCACACACACTACTCACGACACTCACACACTCACACACTCTCGGACTCTCACGCGCACGTGACACTCACAACGCTCACCACAGCACCACCAACAATCACACAAACACGAACACCACACACTCACACACACACTCACACACTCACCCCCTCTCACACACACACTCACTCACTCAAACAAACACACACACACACAAACAAAAACACACACACACACACACACACACACTCACCCTCACACACACTCTCACACACACACTCACACACAAACACACACACTCTCACACACTCACACACACACACACACACACACACACACTCACACACACACACACACACACACACTCTCACAACCACACACACAGCTCCCACACTCCACACTCACACGCTCTCACGCCCACCACACCAACGCACACACACACACACTCACACATCTCCTCACACCCACACACCACTCACTACACTCCACAAAACTCCCACACTCTCACGCGCCGGCCACTCACACGCACACTCACCCACCACACCACCCACACGCCACACACCCTCACACACCACTCACACACCCACACCTCTCACCCACACACTCACTCACAAACCCACTCACCCTCACCTCCCTTCTACTACACACACTCACACGCACTCGCACTCTCACACTCACACACACTCGCACTCACTCACACTCCCACACCCACTCACACACACACCCCCGCCACCCCCCACTCCACTCCTACGGACACACACTCACACACACACACCACTCTCACACACACACACACACACACTCTCACACTCACACACACACACACACTCACACACTCACACAACACACACACAATCTCTCACTCACACCACCTCACACACCACGCACACACCACCCTCACACCACACCCCACCGCACACACTCTCACACACACCCGACGCACACCACACTCACTCACACACACACACACCTCACACACACCTCCTCCACTCACGCCCACACACAGGTGTTGAGTGCCTCACAGGAGTTCAGTGTCAAACACACTCGACATGAGCTGCTGTTCTGCGGCTCTCAGTGTTTGTGCTGCTCTCCTTCAAGGAAACCACACTAGAGATGATATTTTCAATCGAATGCAGTGACATTTTACAGACTCAAGTGTCCAAATAGTTTTTGAGGCCACTGTGTGATACAGATAGACAGACAGATACATAGATATGTTATTATTTAATATTAAATTATTGTCTTAAATTATTTTATTGTAATGTAACAACGAAATGATTCAATTAATTATATATTTATCAATTTTTTATTATAAAATAAGATACTATATTAGCTATAAGGCTACATCTCTCTGTGTGTGTGGTGTGAGGTATCATAAGTATTTGCATACAGCATCTTGTGCATGTCTAAATTTAGAATTTTTAGATGGATATTATTTCATAATATAATTGAATATTAAGATTTTTATTATTTTAATAATTTTTGTTAACCAATTAATATTTCATCATAGCCAACAAATTCTATACTTATATAAGTTAATTTAGATCAATTTTAGATATAATTTTGTCTATACTACTATATATATGTGTGTGTGTGGTGTGTATATTATTTAAATTTGGCTGTAACATACTATAGTATGTGCGTTGCCTTACAGTATAGGTTTCAGTTTTATAATGGATATTATTCAATATTCAATTATAATGTTACAATACATCTTAAATACATCTTCAACAGTATCTATATTTATCTGTTTTTTTTACACAAAATAATTTAGTACTACAATTAGTTATATACATATTTTGTGTGTGTGTGTGTGTAATTATTCTTGACACCTACATTATTCATTAAAATCCTTTTAATTTACGACTTTCCTCTCTTGTGCGTTCACATTCTGTATGTCCTGTTGTTTCTCTCTCTCTCTCTCTCTCTCACACAAACACTCTCTCTCTCTCTCTCTCACACACACACACACACACACACACATGCAGAGCTGTATAGAGTGTGTCAGTGGTCATAACATAATGAGCTACAGTCATCTTCTGTAATTACCTGTGAGGAAACAACAAAAGTTCTGGCAGTATTTTTTTCTTTCGACCCATTATCACAGTTTTCTCCTCCGCCTGTGTCCGCTCACCCTTGTTTCTCCTTTATTTCTCTCTCTCTGCTAATGTCTGGCAGAGATCGTTCGGCTCTGCTCTTCCGTGTCTTTGGTCTGATAAGATTTCACACGCTGCTCTTAAAATGAAAGACCTTCATCTTCAGCGGTTTTCCTGGAGGTCAAACTCACGTATTCAGGCATTAGTGTGACTTAAAGTTTAAAACCAAGTTAATATCAGTCTGTCTGTGTGTGTGTGTGTGTGTGTGTGTGTGTGTGTGTGTGTGTGTGTGTGGTGTGTGTGTGTGTGTGTGTGTGTGTGCTGGTTTGTGTTCTTTATTGCACAGTAGTTGTGTATAGGCTCAATCATAAATGTACCATCTTTGTAAACAGTCACAGAGGAAAAACTGACCATCATACACTAAACAACTGAAGATCACACACTGGCAGACTTTAAAGTTGATCCGATCACAACAAACTCAAACAAATGAGAACAATGTGTTCTACAATATCAAACACGTTTGATCTCCTCTGACTGGATGGAATCAGAGTCTCTGACTAGCTAGATTTGACTTCTCTAGACTGTAAACTGACGGAAAATCGGGGCAAAAGTCATGGTCTGGTTTGTGTTATTTATTTTTAAAGCGGAAGTAAAACATGAATGAGGGTGAAAACTAGTTACACAAAACTAGTTCTGTCATTGTGTAAATTTTTTGGATCATTCTTTCATTCTGTTATTCTTGCTGTAGTTTTGTCTGTCTTTTTGTCATTCTAGAAATCATTCTGTCTGTTATTCTGTCTGTCATCCTATCTATTGTCTGGTCTGTAGTTCTATTGTACTGTCTAAAGTTCTATCGCTCTGGATGTCATTCTGTCTACAGTTCCGTCTCTGACAGAACAATAGATTGAACATCAGAGCAACAGACAGAACAGTGGAACACCTGTCATTCTATCACTCACTGTCGTTCTATCATTCTGTCTGTCTTTCTATCATTCTGTCTGTTGTTCTATCATTCTGTCTGTCGTTCTATCATTCCGTCTGTCGTTCTATCATTCCATCTGTCGTTCTATCATTCCGTCTGTCGTTCTATCATTCCATCTGTCCTTCTATCATTCCGTCTGTCGTTCTATCATTCCATCTGTCCTTCTATCATTCCGTCTGTCGTTCTATCATTCCGTCTGTCGTTCTATCATTCCATCTGTTGTTCTATCATTCTGTCTGTCACTCTATCTACCATTCTGTCTGTTGTTCTATTATTCCGTCTGTCATTATATCTTTCCGTCTGTCGTTCTATCATTCCATCTGTCGTTCTATCATTCCGTCTGTCACTCTATCTATCGTTCTGTCTGTTGTTCTATTATTCTGTCTGTCGTTCTATCATTCTGTCTGTCGTTCTATATATGCGACTGTCTTTCCCTAATCATCTGTTTGTGGTTCTATCATTCCGTCTGTCTTTCTATCATTCAATCTGTTGTTCTATCATTCTGTCTGTCACTGCTATCTCCCGTTCTGTCAGTTGTTCTATTAGCTGTTCTGTCTTCTATCTTTCCGTCCTGGCGTTCTATCTATCATTCCGTATGTCCCTTCTAACCGTTCTGTCCTGTTGTTCTATTATTTCTGTCTGTCGTTCTCGTCATTCTGTCTCGTGCTATCATTTTTGTCGTTCTATCTATCTATCTATCTGTCGTTCTGTCATTCTGTCTGTCACTCTATCTACCGTTCTGTCTGTTGTTCTATTATTCTGTCTGTTGTTCTATCATTCCGTCTGTCACTCTATCTATCGTTCTTTCTGTTGTTCTATTATTCTGTCTGTCGTTCTATCATTCCGTCTGTCCTTCTACCGTTCTGTCTGTTGTTCTATTATTCTGTCTGTTGTTCTATCATTCCGTCTGTCACTCTATCTATCGTTCTTTCTGTTGTTCTATTATTCTGTCTGTCGTTCTATCATTCCATCTGTCCTTCTATCATTCCGTCTGTCGTTCTATCATTCCATCTGTCCTTCTATCATTCCGTCTGTCGTTCTATCATTCCATCTGTCGTTCTATCATTCTGTCTGTGGTTCTATTATTCTGTCTGTTGTTCTATCATTCTGTCTGTCATTCTATCTTTCCGTCTGTCGTTCTATCATTCCATCTGTTGTTCTATCATTCCGTCTGTCACTCTATCTATCGTTCTTTCTGTTGTTCTATTATTCTGTCTGTCGTTCTATCATTCTGTCTGTCACTCTATCTACCGTTCTGTCTGTTGTTCTATCATTCTGTTTGTGGTTCTATCATTCTGTCTGTGGTTCTATCATACCGTCTGTGGTTCTATCATTCTGTCTGTGGTTCTATCATACCGTCTGTGGTTCTATCATTCTGTCTGTGGTTCTATCATTCCGTCTGTCGTTCTATCATTCCATCTGTCCTTCTATCATTCTGTCTGTCACTCTATCTACCGTTCTGTCTGTGGTTCTATCATTCCGTCTGTCCTTCTACCGTTCTGTCTGTTGTTCTATTATTCTGTCTGTTGTTCTATCATTCTGTCTGTCGCTCTATCTACCGTTCTGTCTGTTGTTCTATCATTCTGTCTGTCGCTCTATCTACCGTTCTGTCTGTTGTTCTATCATTCTGTCTGTGGTTCTATCATTCTGTCTGTGGTTCTATCATACCGTCTGTGGTTCTATCATTCTGTCTGTGGTTCTATCATACCGTCTGTGGTTCTATCATTCTGTCTGTGGTTCTATCATTCTGTCTGTGGTTCTATCATTCCGTCTGTGGTTATATCATTCCGTCTGTCGTTCTATCATTCCATCTGTCGTTCTATCATTCCGTCTGTCGTTCTATCATTCCATCTGTCCTTCTATCATTCTGTCTGTCACTCTATCTACCGTTCTGTCTGTTGTTCTATCATTCTGTCTGTGGTTCTATCATTCCGTCTGTCTTTCTATCATTTCATCTGTTGTTCTGTCATTCTGTCTGTCACTCTATCTACCGTTCTGTCAGTTGTTCTATTATTCTGTCTGTCATTATATCTTTCCGTCTGTCGTTCTATCATTCCATCTGTCCTTCTATCATTCTGTCTGTCGCTCTATCTACCATTCTGTCTGTTGTTCTATTATTCTGTCTGTCGTTCTATCATTCCATCTGTCCTTCTATCATTCCGTCTGTCGTTCTATCATTCCATCTGTCGTTCTATCATTCCATCTGTCGTTCTATCATTCTGTCTGTCTTTAATTCTGTTGTGTTGTTCAAATTCACGTCACCCTGATTTCTAGCTATTGCTCTGCCTGTCTTCTAATCATTTTGTTCTGCTGCTCGATCTATCATCTATCGTATTTTTTTCCCCCCTACTATCTTATCTATCTATCTATATATCTATCTACTATCTATCTATCTATCTATCTATCTAATCTCTTATTCTAAAAACGACCAATTTTACATTAATGCACAGACCAGAAAACCTCTCTTTCTCTTGCTTTATGTCTCTTATTTGTGTGGTTTTCGCTCTGTTCTCTCGTTCTGTTTTCTCTCTTTGTGTCGGTAATGCACTGAAGTCTTTTTCAGCACCCCCCCCCCTCATATTTCTACCCCCGCTTTTTTTCTTTCTTCCTTTCTCTCTTTCTTTCTTTCTTTCTGTCTCTCTCTCTCTCTCTCTATCCTACTCTGATCCAGATGGTTTTTTCTCAGGTGAGCGCGCCCAGTTCTCATCGCCGTGGGAACAGCTCGACACTAAATTATAACTTCTGCTCCATAACAGAGCCTAGCGAAAGAACCGCTGCGTTAAAAACAGAAAGAGAAGCAAGGAGAGGCAGAGAAAATGGCAGAATGAACATCTTAATTGTTTCTGTTTGTTTGTTTGCCGGTGTTGTGGGTAATTAGCACATTGTGAGAGAGGCGTGAATAAGTGGGGAAAATTCGTCAGGTGGAAAGAAGTCGTGTTCATTTGTGGCGTTCAGCTCCTGCTGCTGTAAACACACACACCTGAACACACACCTGCAGAAATACACACACACACACGCCGCATGCATCTTTCAATTCAAAGTTATTTTTTCACTTAAGAATGTTATGCAAATTAGGCTTTAAAGTCACATGAAATAAACATTGAGTCTATTTACTTAAATACACATTCCTATTGTGAGCAACTCATAAGTGCAGGTTATTCTGTAGAGTTTAATGTTTAGTAGTTTTGAATCATGGTTTGCTTTTGCAACTCTGGTCAAGAAGTTAGCATTTTTATGTGACATTTAAAGCAAAAATAAAGCATTTGCATCTAAAGCTCAGATAGATTCGTTTTTACAGTTTCTTCAACTGCTAATTACACTCAAAATCTTCACTTGTCACACAATTTCTGAAACCTGACACACACACCAGAAGCACACACCAAATCTGCAAAACCATGCGCTAATTCTCGGCCTTCAATTTCATAAAACACTTTTTGCAAAACAACACACAATTCTCTACGTAACACTAACACACAAAAATCTAACATGAATTAATATAATGGCAAAGGTGTTTGCAAATGTTTGCTTTTCACAGGAGCAGCTGAAACAGTTCTACTCTCAGCCGTAATCGAGTCTGCTCTATAACCTTATATTTATTTGTTACCACCTCCATCCTAGTACATCCCTACATCTCATTCTATTCTGTTCCATTCTATCATCTATAGCACACGAACATACAATTGAATTTATTTTCAATTTTTTTGCCTATTTATATTTCCATATGTGTATTTTTTTCACTCTCACTTATTTTATGTCGGGGTGTTGTTGTTGTCCTCTGTCTCTGTGTACTGGTGAGCTTATGCACTAAAAACAATTCCTTGTGCACAAGCATACTTGGCCATAAAGCTTTTTCTGATTCTGATTCTTTTGAGATGCGTTTGTGATATTTTGAATGCAGTGCTTAATTTTGCAAGAGATGTGAGACATTTTGCATTTTGTGGGAGGGGGGGGGGGGGGGGGGCGGGGGGGGGGGGGGGGGGGGGGGGGGGGGGGGGGGGGGGGTGTGTGCAATTCTTGGCTTTGTGTGTAAAGTTTTGAAAAAAAGAAGCAAAGTTTTGAAAATGTAAGCAGTTATGCAAAACAATTCTGTTCTGCTTGCCCTGAACGCGTTCGTCCTGTTGGGCAGGACTGGATGACGTTGCACCTGAGTGATCCGAACAGATATGGACAGAGGCTGCTTTCGCGATCAGAATTCGGAAACCGTAGTCATTGAGTCTTCTTTGAGATGAGAAACCCTGCAGTGCAGAGACATGATGCTCTATCTCTGAACACCACCGCTAGCGACCTGCTTCCTTTGTCTGCTGTCCTGGTGTTGAGCAATGTCAGTTTATTTTCTCATACAGAAGTTTGCCTTGAATGATTGCTCTAGTTTAAATACCGATTGCCAGGCTAGGTACGCTCAACATCTGCCTGCTTCTTCTGTGATATAATATTTTCAAAAACCATCAAAAAAAAAAAAAAAAAAAATCTTTTTAACTTGAAATAAATACTTTAACCTGAAATAAAAATAAAAGTATTACAATATTTCAGCTTAGTTGTCAAGGCAACCATTCTATTTTGCTTTGTTTAGTAAACTTGAAGCAAGGTAGTTATCGTTAACTCAAAAAACAGAAAACCATTAAAATATTACATAAATAAATAAAAAATATATATTTGATTATCCAGCTAAAGGCAAAGGTCTAATTTTCATTTAGTTAATAAAAATAGCTAAAATAACTATAATTAAAACTGAAATAAAACTAATAAAAACGATAAAGACATTTTAAAACATCAGAAACTAATAAAAATGACAAAACACAACAAAATTAATAAACCTTTAACTAAAATTAAAACAAAAATGGAAAATGTAAAATCTGATTCAAAATGTTAATAAAAACTATAAAAGTTTTATCTATCTACTATCTCAATAATAATAAAATTACACTGACTTGAAGTACTTAACTAAAACTAAATGAATACATAAAATTAAATTAGTAAAACTTGAATTAAAATTTAAGTGAAAGTCAAGGGTGTAGGTTTGATTTTGGCATTGGTGGAACATAACAGACATTTAATCATTTGATTAAAATTATTGCAAGGGATAATTCAGTCAGAGCATCTCTACTAAAGTCTACACCTGTGAAAATCATAACAAGCTATGTCCGACTTTGGAAAGTAGTTACTACACTTTTACTATACTAAAACCATGGTTAATTTTCTTAAAGATGATTCCGCGAATCCACGCTCCATAGTCCCGATTCTGAATAATGATGCCGATCCACGCTCCTAGTCCGCCGATCTCTGAATATGATCGCGCCTCCACGCTCCTGATTCCCGATCTGAATATGATTCCGATCCACCACATCTCCTAGTCCGATCTGAATCATGATTCGCAACCACGCTCCGTAGTCCCCGATCTGATAATGCTTCGCAACCACGCTCCGTAGGTGTTCCCGATCTGAATAATGATTCGCGATCCACGCTCCATAGTCCCGATCTGAATAATGATTCGCGAACCACGCTCCGTAGTCCCGATCTGAATAATGATTCGCAAACCACGCTCCATAGTCCCAATCTGAATAATGATTCGCAAACCACGCTCCATAGTCCCGATCTGAATAATGATTCGCAAACCACGCTCCATAGTCCCGATCTGAATAATGATTCACAAACCCGCTCCGGAGTTCCGATCTGAATTAATGATTCGCAAACCCGCTCATGTCCCGATCTGAATAATGATTCGCGATCCACGCTCCATAGTCCCGATCTGAATAATGATTCGCAAACCACGCTCCATAGTCCCGATCTGAATAATGATTCGCAAACCACGCTCCATAGTCCCAATCTGAATAATGATTCGCAAACCACGCTCCATAGTCCCAATCTGAATAATGATTCGCAAACCACGCTCCGTAGTCCCGATCTGAATAATGATTCGCAAACCACGCTCCGTAGTCCCGATCTGAATAATGATTCGCAAACCACGCTCCATAGTCCCGATCTGAATAATGATTCGCGAACCCGCTCCGAAGTTCCGATCTAAATCAAATGACCCGCGCTCCTTAGTCCCGATCTGAATAATGATTCGCGATCCACGCTCCGTAGTCCCGATCTGAATAATGATTCGCAAACCACGCTCCATAGTCCCGATCTGAATAATGATTCGCAAACCACGCTCCATAGTCCCGATCTGAATAATGATTCGCAAACCACGCTCCATAGTCCCAATCTGAATAATGATTCGCAAACCACGCTCCATAGTCCCGATCTGAATAATGATTCGCAAACCACGCTCCATAGTCCCAATCTGAATAATGATTCGCGATCCACGCTCCATAGTCCCGATCTGAATAATGATTCGCGATCCACGCTCCGTAGTCCCGATCTGAATAATGATTCGCAAACCACGCTCCGTAGTCCCGATCTGAATAATGATTCGCGATCCACGCTCCGTAGTCCCGATCTGAATAATGATTCGCAAATCACGCTCCGTAGTCCCGATCTGAATAATGATTCGCAAACCACGCTCCATAGTCCCGATCTGAATAATGATTCGCAAACCACGCTCCATAGTCCCAATCTGAATAATGATTCGCAAACCACGCTCCATAGTCCCAATCTGAATAATGATTCGCAAACCACGCTCCATAGTCCCAATCTGAATAATGATTCGCAAACCACGCTCCGTAGTCCCGATCTGAATAATGATTCGCAAACCACGCTCCATAGTCCCAATCTGAATAATGATTCGCAAACCACGCTCCATAGTCCCAATCTGAATACGATTCGCAACCACGCTCCATAGTCCCAATCTGATAATGGATGTCGCCGATCCACGCTCCTTAGTCCCGATCTGAATAATGATTCGCGATCCACGCTCCGTAGTCCCGATCTGAATAATGATTCGCAAACCACGCTCCATAGTCCCAATCTGAATAATGATTCGCAAACCACGCTCCATAGTCCCAATCTGAATAATGATTCGCAAACCACGCTCCATAGTCCCAATCTGAATAATGATTCGCGATCCACGCTCCATAGTCCCGATCTGAATAATGATTCGCAAACCACGCTCCATAGTCCCGATCTGAATAATGATTCGCAAACCACGCTCCATAGTCCCGATCTGAATATGATTTCGCGATCCACGCTCCTAGTCCCAATCTGAATATGATTCCCAAACCCACTCCAAAGTTCCCATCTAAATTAAATGATTCGCGATCCACGCTGCGTAGTTCCGATCTGAATAATGATTCGCAAACCACGCTCCGTAGTCCCGATCTGAATAATGATTCGCAAACCACGCTCCATAGTCCCAATCTGAATAATGATTCGCAAACCACGCTCGGTAGTCCCGATCTGAATAATGATTCGCAAACCACGCTCCATAGTCCCAATCTGAATAATGATTCGCAAACCACGCTCCATAGTCCCGATCTGAATAATGATTCGCAAACCACGCTCCATAGTCCCAATCTGAATAATGATTCGCAAACCACGCTCCATAGTCCCAATCTGAATAATGATTCGCAAACCACGCTCCATAGTCCCAATCTGAATAATGATTCGCAAACCACGCTCCATAGTCCCAATCTGAATAATGATTCGCAAACCACGCTCCATAGTCCCAATCTGAATAATGATTCGCAAACCACGCTCCATAGTCCCGATCTGAATAATGATTCGCAAACCACGCTCCATAGTCCCGATCTGAATAATGATTCGCGATCCACGCTCCATAGTCCCAATCTGAATAATGATTCGCAAACCACGCTCCATAGTCCCGATCTGAATAATGATTCGCAAACCACGCTCCATAGTCCCGATCTGAATAATGATTCGCGATCCACGCTCCATAGTCCCGATCTGAATCAATGATTCGCAAACCACTCTCCGTAGTCCCGATCTGAATAATGAATTCGCGATCCACGCTCCGTATCCCAATCTGATAATATTCCAAACCACTTACCGTAGTCCCGATTCTCTGAATCAAATGATTCGCGATCCGTGCTCCGAAGTCCCATCTGAATAATGATTCGCGATCCCGCTCCTTAGTCCCGTCTGAATAATGATCGCGATCACGCTCCATAGTCCCGATCTGAAATACTGATCGCGAAAACCACGCCTCCATAGTCACGATCCGAATATGATTCGCAAACCACCCTCCATAGTCCCAGTCTATAATGCATTCCGCAAACCACGCTCATCGTCCCGACTGAATAATTATTCTCAAACACGCTCCATAGTCCCGATCTTATAATGATTCAGCAAACCACAGCTCCCATATTCCCCAGATCTGAATAATGATTCGCGAGTCCACCTCCATATCCCGTCTGAATAATGATTCGCGATCCACTCTCATATCCCGATCTGAATAATATTCGCAAACAGGCCCGCGCTCCTTAGTCCCGATCTGAATAATGATTCGCAAACCACGCTCCGTAGTCCCGATCTGAATAATGATTCGCAAACCACGCTCCATAGTCCCAATCTGAATAATGATTCGCAAACCACGCTCCATAGTCCCGATCTGAATAATGATTCGCAAACCACGCTCCATAGTCCCAATCTGAATAATGATTCGCGATCCACGCTCCATAGTCCCGATCTGAATAATGATTCGCGATCCACGCTCCGTAGTCCCGATCTGAATAATGATTCGCAAACCACGCTCGGTAGTCCCGATCTGAATAATGATTCGCAAATCACGCTCCGTAGTCCCGATCTGAATAATGATTCGCAAACCACGCTCCATAGTCCCAATCTGAATAATGATTCGCGATCCACGCTCCATAGTCCCAATCTGAATAATGATTCGCGATCCACGCTCCGTAGACGGAAGGCAAAAAAAACCTCCCGATCTGAATAATGATTCGCGATCCACGCTCCATAGTCCCGATCTGAATAATGATTCGCAAACCACGCTCCATAGTCCCGATCTGAATAATGATTCGCAAACCACGCTCCGTAGTCCCGATCTGAATAATGATTCGCAAACCACGCTCCATAGTCCCAATCTGAATAATGATTCGCAAACCACGCTCCATAGTCCCAATCTGAATAATGATTCGCAAACCACGCTCCATAGTCCCAATCTGAATAATGATTCGCAAACCACGCTCCATAGTCCCGATCTGAATAATGATTCGCAAACCACGCTCCGTAGTCCCGATCTGAATAATGATTCGCAAACCACGCTCCATAGTCCCAATCTGAATAATGATTCGCAAACCACGCTCCATAGTCCCAATCTGAATAATGATTCGCAAACCACGCTCCATAGTCCCGATCTGAATAATGATTCGCAAACCACGCTCCATAGTCCCGATCTGAATAATGATTCGCAAACCATGCTCCATAGTCCCGATCTGAATAATGATTCGCAAACCACGCTCCGTAGTCCCGATCTGAATAATGATTCGCAAACCACGCTCCATAGTCCCAATCTGAATAATGATTCGCGAACCACGCTCCATACCATCCGTAATTCCTATCTGAATAATGATTCGCAAACCACGCTCCGTAGTCCCGATCTGAATAATGATTCGCAAACCACGCTCGGTAGTCCCGATCTGAATAATGATTCGCAAACCACGCTCCGTAGTCCCGATCTGAATAATGATTCGCAAACCACGCTCCGTAGTCCCGATCTGAATAATGATTCGCAAACCACGCTCCGTAGTCCCGATCGGAATAATGATTCGCAAACCACGCTCCGTAGTCCCGATCTGAATAATGATTCGCAAACCACGCTCCATAGTCCCGATCTGAATAATGATTCGCAAACCACGCTCCATAGTCCCGATCTGAATAATGATTCGCGATCCACGCTCCATAGTCCCGATCTGAATAATGATTCGCGATCCACGCTCCGTAGTCCCGATCTGAATAATGATTCGCGATCCACGCTCCATAGTCCCGATCTGAATAATGATTCGCGATCCACGCTCCATAGTCCCGATCTGAATAATGATTCGCGATCCACGCTCCATAGTCCCGATCTGAATAATGATTCGCAAATCACGCTCCGTAGTCCCGATCTGAATAATGATTCGCAAACCACGCTCCATAGTCCCGATCTGAATAATGATTCGCGATCCACGCTCCGTAGTCCCGATCTGAATAATGATTCGCGATCCACGCTCCGTAGTCCCGATCTGAATAATGATTCGCGATCCACGCTCCATAGTCCCGATCTGAATAATGATTCTCGAACCACGCTCCTTAGTCCCGATCTGAATAATGATTCGCAAACCACGCTCCATAGTCCCGATCTGAATAATGATTCGCAAACCACGCTCCGTAGTCCCGATCTGAATAATGATTCGCAAACCACGCTCCATAGTCCCGATCTGAATAATGATTCGCAAACCACGCTCCGTAGTCCCGATCTGAATAATGATTCGCAAACCACGCTCGGTAGTCCCGATCTGAATAATGATTCGCGATCCACGCTCCGTAGTCCCGATCTGAATAATGATTCGCAAACCACGCTCCATAGTCCCAATCTGAATAATGATTCGCAAACCACGCTCCATAGTCCCGATCTGAATAATGATTCGCAAACCACGCTCCATAGTCCCGATCTGAATAATGATTCGCAAACCACGCTCCATAGTCCCGATCTGAATTGATTCGCGATCCCCCTGCTCCCTATTCCCGATCTGACTAATGATTCGCGATCCACGCTGCGTAGTTCCGATCTGAATAATGATTCGCAAACCATGCTCCATAGTCCCGATCTGAATAATGATTCGCGATCCACGCTCCATAGTCCCGATCTGAATAATGATTCGCGATCCACGCTCCATAGTCCCGATCTGAATAATGATTCGCAAACCACGCTCCGTAGTCCCGATCTGAATAATGATTCGCGATCCACGCTCCGTAGTCCCGATCTGAATAATGATTCGCAAACCACGCTCCGTAGTCCCGATCTGAATAATGATTCGCAAACCACGCTCCATAGTCCCAATCTGAATAATGATTCGCAAACCACGCTCCATAGTCCCAATCTGAATAATGATTCGCAAACCACGCTCCATAGTCCCGATCTGAATAATGATTCGCAAACCACGCTCCATAGTCCCGATCTGAATAATGATTCGCAAACCACGCTCCATAGTCCCGATCTGAATAATGATTCGCAAACCACGCTCCATAGTCCCGATCTGAATAATGATTCGCGATCCACGCTCCCGTAGTCCCGATCTGAATCAAATGATTTGCGATACATGCTCCGAAGTTCCGATCTAAATCAAATGACCCGCGCTCCTTAGTCCCGATCTGAATAATGATTCGCAAATCACGCTCCGTAGTCCCGATCTGAATAATGATTCGCAAACCACGCTCCGTAGTCCCGATCTGAATAATGATTCGCAAACCACGCTCCGTAGTCCCGATCTGAATAATGATTCGCAAACCACGCTCCATAGTCCCAATCTGAATAATGATTCGCAAACCACGCTCCATAGTCCCAATCTGAATAATGATTCGCAAACCACGCTCCATAGTCCCAATCTGAATAATGATTCGCAAACCACGCTCCATAGTCCCAATCTGAATAATGATTCGCAAACCACGCTCCATAGTCCCAATCTGAATAATGATTCGCAAACCACGCTCCGTAGTCCCGATCTGAATAATGATTCGCAAACCACGCTCCATAGTCCCAATCTGAATAATGATTCGCAAACCACGCTCCATAGTCCCAATCTGAATAATGATTCGCAAACCACGCTCCATAGTCCCAATCTGAATAATGATTCGCAAACCACGCTCCATAGTCCCAATCTGAATAATGATTCGCAAACCACGCTCCATAGTCCCGATCTGAATAATGATTCGCAAACCACGCTCCGTAGTCCCGATCTGAATAATGATTCGCAAACCACGCTCCATAGTCCCGATCTGAATAATGATTCGCAAATCACGCTCCGTAGTCCCGATCTGAATAATGATTCGCAAACCACGCTCCGTAGTCCCGATCGGAATAATGATTCGCAAACCACGCTCCGTAGTCCCGATCTGAATAATGATTCGCAAACCATGCTCCATAGTCCCGATCTGAATAATGATTCGCAAACCACGCTCCGTAGTCCCGATCTGAATAATGATTCGCAAACCACGCTCCATAGTCCCGATCTGAATAATGATTCGCAAACCACGCTCCGTAGTCCCGATCTGAATAATGATTCGCAAACCACGCTCCATAGTCCCGATCTGAATAATGATTCGCAAACCACGCTCCGTAGTCCCGATCTGAATAATGATTCGCAAACCACGCTCCGTAGTCCCGATCTGAATAATGATTCGCAAACCACGCTCCGTAGTCCCGATCTGAATAATGATTCGCAAACCACGCTCCGTAGTCCCGATCTGAATAATGATTCGCAAACCACGCTCCATAGTCCCGATCTGAATAATGATTCGCGATCCACGCTCCGTAGTCCCGATCTGAATAATGATTCGCAAACCACGCTCCATAGTCCCGATCTGAATAATGATTCGCAAACCACGCTCCATAGTCCCGATCTGAATAATGATTCGCAAACCACGCTCCGTAGTCCCGATCTGAATAATGATTCGCGATCCACGCTCCGTAGTCCCGATCTGAATAATGATTCGCAAACCACGCTCCATAGTCCCGATCTGAATAATGATTCGCAAACCACGCTCCGTAGTCCCGATCTGAATAATGATTCGCAAACCACGCTCCATAGTCCCGATCTGAATAATGATTCGCGATCCACGCTCCATAGTCCCAATCTGAATAATGATTCGCAAACCACGCTCCATAGTCCCGATCTGAATAATGATTCGCAAACCACGCTCCATAGTCCCGATCTGAATAATGATTCGCAAACCACGCTCCATAGTCCCGATCTGAATAATGATTCGCGATCCACGCTCCATAGTCCCGATCTGAATAATGATTCGCAAACCACGCTCCATAGTCCCGATCTGAATAATGATTCGCAAACCACGCTCCGTAGTCCCGATCTGAATAATGATTCGCAAACCACGCTCGGTAGTCCCGATCTGAATAATGATTCGCGATCCACGCTCCATAGTCCCAATCTGAATAATGATTCGCAAACCACGCTCCATAGTCCCAATCTGAATAATGATTCGCAAACCACGCTCCATAGTCCCAATCTGAATAATGATTCGCAAACCACGCTCCATAGTCCCGATCTGAATAATGATTCGCAAACCACGCTCCATAGTCCCGATCTGAATAATGATTCGCAAACCACGCTCCATAGTCCCGATCTGAATAATGATTCGCAAACCACGCTCCATAGTCTCGATCTGAATAATGATTCGCCAAAAACCACGCTCCGTATCCCGATCTGATAAGGAGTCTCAAACCACGCTCCTTAGTCCCGATCTGAATAATGATTCGCGATCCACGCTCCATAGTCCCGATCTGAATAATGATTCGCAAACCACGCTCCATAGTCCCGATCTGAATAATGATTCGCGATCCACGCTCCATAGTCCCAATCTGAATAATGATTCGCAAACCACGCTCCGTAGTCCCGATCTGAATAATGATTCGCGATCCACGCTCCATAGTCCCGATCTGAATAATGATTCGCCAACCAACCCCACGCGTCCCTAGTCGATCTGAATAATTATTCGTGCATCACAGCTCCATATCCCGATCTAATATGCTTCACAACACTCTCCCTAGTCCCTCTGAATAATGATTCGCCAAGTGACCCGCTCCATATCCCATCTGAATCATGATCGCGATCCACCTCCATAGTCCCGATCTGAATAATTATTCGCAAACCACGCTCCTTAGTCCCGATCTGATAATGATTCGCAACAACGCTCCTTAGTCCCGATCTGAATAATGATTCGCGATCCACGCTCCATAGTCCCGATCTGAATAATGATTCGCAAACCACGCTCCATAGTCCCAATCTGAATAATGATTCGCGATCCACGCTCCATAGTCCCAATCTGAATAATGATTCGCAAACCACGCTCCATAGTCCCAATCTGAATAATGATTCGCAAACCACGCTCCATAGTCCCGATCTGAATAATGATTCGCAAACCACGCTCCATAGTCCCGATCTGAATAATGATTCGCAAACCACGCTCCATAGTCCCAATCTGAATAATGATTCGCGATCCACGCTCCATAGTCCCGATCTGAATAATGATTCGCAAACCACGCTCCGTATGCCGAGCCTTAATAATTATTCGCCAACCACGCTCCTTAGTCCCGATCGATAATGATTTCGCCAACCCGCGCTCCTTAGTCCCGATCTGAATAATGATTCGCGATCCACGCTCCGTAGTCCCGATCTGAATAATGATTCGCAAATCACGCTCCGTAGTCCCGATCTGAATAATGATTCGCAAACCACGCTCCATAGTCCCAATCTGAATAATGATTCGCAAACCACGCTCCATAGTCCCGATCTGAATAATGATTCGCAAACCACGCTCCATAGTCCCGATCTGAATAATGATTCGCAAACCACGCTCCGTAGTCCCGATCTTGAATAATGTTATTCCCAAACCCACTCCAAAGTTCCCATCTAAATTAAATGATTCGCGATCCACGCTGCGTAGTTCCGATCTGAATAATGATTCGCAAACCACGCTCCATAGTCCCGATCTGAATAATGATTCTCGAACAAACCCGCTCCGTATCCGATCTGATAATGATTCGGCACACCACACCCGTAGTCCCGATCTGAATAATGATTCGCAAACCACGCTCCGTAGTCCCGATCTGAATAATGATTCGCAAACCACGCTCCGTAGTCCCGATCTGAATAATGATTCGCAAACCACGCTCGGTAGTCCCGATCTGAATAATGATTCGCAAACCACGCTCCATAGTCCCGATCTGAATAATGATTCGCAAACCACGCTCCATAGTCCCAATCTGAATAATGATTCGCAAACCACGCTCCGTAGTCCCGATCTGAATAATGATTCGCGAACCACGCTCCATAGTCCCCCGTCTGAAATGATTCGCGATCCACGCTGCGTAGTTCCGATCTGAATAATGATTCGCAAACCACGCTCGGTAGTCCCGATCTGAATAATGATTCGCAAACCACGCTCCATAGTCCCGATCTGAATAATGATTCGCAAACCACGCTCCATAGTCCCGATCTGAATAATGATTCGCAAACCACGCTCCGTAGTCCCGATCTGAATAATGATTCGCAAACCACGCTCCGTAGTCCCGAACTGAATAATGATTCGCGAACCCGCTCCGAAGTTCCGATCTAAATCAAATGACCCGCGCTCCTTAGTCCCGATCTGAATAATGATTCGCGATATGAGATTTGAAGTTCCAATCTAATTAAAAAAATTTTTTTAAACGCAATGGTTTAAGTGATTCGGAGGTTGACCCATCACTATACGTGCTTTATAAATCATTTACAAGCGATGTCGAAATTAGAAAATGAATGGCTCTTTTGATCTGGTTTTTGCTAGTGAACACTGCTTGAACTGATTGATCGACATTGAGTTTGAATTCATCTGAAATGTTCCAGCGTAAATGACTCACTCAATTGAGTCTTAATTGTCTGTTCTTCCACTTTTCTCTTCTTCTGTCGTGTTTACACGACACTGTCAGCACTATTACTGGCTCAGCTCGCTAGTTTTATGACATTAACTGAAATAAGCGGAAAAAGTACCATTCCAAAGATAACATCCAAACACAAATCTAGGAACATATTCAGGTGAGGTTTACTGCTAACTAGTGAAACTCTCCATTAATATGACAAGCTGCAGCTCAAAATACATGTTTGATGGAAACATTGTGCATCATGATGGAGTTTGAAGCTTAATTCACTGTATTTTAAACAGTTTGAGCTGCAGTGTAGTTAAATGGACACACGGCCTTTGACATCAAAGGTGGACATCATATGGTAAGTGTTTTCCCTTGCATTTAAATCTTGATAAATCTATTTATTTTGCTATCCTAACTATGCATGTGCTAGTATATATTGAAATGACATTACACATGATCAGTTGCATTTCATTTCTTGTATTTAGCATTACTATTTCCTGACTTTCTGTGGCATTTTGGGGTTGTATTGTTTGGTATTATTGTTGTTCGAATGTTATTTTAACAGACTCTTCCTCTGTGCTTTAGGAGGTGAATCTAACCTCAGACAGTCAGAAATCTAGATCTGCTGTGTGCAAATGGCACTAAACACACATACATGATGAACAGACGAGGTGAACCTCATCTGACAGGAGGATCCAGCGTTTCTCTTCTCAAACGCAGCATGTGTTTCTTTCCTCCTTTGATCAGGGGAAAGTATTCCAGGGCAATTTATGATTTCCCATACAAACATACTTCAGCATTCAGCGTGAATCACGATTCTCGACAAACGTACTTCATCTGACATGAATAAACATCTCAAGCTTACATCAGGCGCAATTATAGGTTCTTCCGGTGCGGCTCGCGCCAAAAATTCATTTATCATGAATAATATTTCAGGAATCTCATATCTTTCTGCACTGTCTGCTGGTTCTGTTCTCGGTTTGGGGTCATTACTAAGAATTAACACTTTTATTCATAAAGGATACTTTAAATTGTTTAAAAGATACATTTAGAATGTTCCAAAAGATTTCTGTTTTTTTAAAAAATGCTGTTCTTTTGAACTTTCTATTCATCTGTGAATTCAGAATAATAAAATGCGTCACTGTTGCCACAAGCATATAAACTGTTTTCAGCATTGATAATAATCAGAAATGTTTCTTGAGCAGCAGATCAGCATATTATACTGATTTCTGAAGACTGCAGTGCCACTGAAGACTGGAGGAATGATGCTGAAAATACAGCTGCGCATCACAGAAATAAATTACAGTTTAACAGTTATTCACATAGAAAACAGCTGTTTTAAATTGTATTAATATTTCACAATATTGTTGTTTTTAGTGTATTTTTGATCAAATAAAAAAGCCTTGGTGAGCAGAAAAGACTTCTTTCAGAACGCTAGTGTGTTTGGCTTTTGAAGACAAAACCGGACAGGAAACAGTACAGTGAGACAGAGGAGTCGGTGTAGAGTTTAATAGAGTAGAGTAGAGCGTGCGGTGTAGAGTTGAGGGCTTGTGCCGTCAGGACTGATGGATGACTGCTGACACTTTTATGACTTTCTGTTTGTTCTCCAGGCCGAGCAGAAAATGGCACTGTCATATAAAACTCAACAGAGCAGAGAGACAGGAGAGAGAGAGATTAATTTACACTGCTTTAAATGAGAAATTAAAATACAGTGTGTGTGTGTGTGTGTGTGTCCAGTTTGGTCTGAATCCAGAGAAAAGACCAAAACAAAGGTATGCGTTACAGAACACTTATTGCAATCACATGTGGACTAAACCAACCCAAACCAGTTAAATAAACCCACGTTTCTCTCGTGATGGATTTATACAGCAGCTCCATATGCTGGAGACATTAAGACACCTCCTCCATCCTCCTAAAGTGAGTAACTGTCTCTGTCTCTCTCTGTCATTAACATTATGTCTCTCTCTCAGGGTCGTAAACTCACTGCGGGAACATCTGCACACAGAACGAGACGTGATGGGCTAATCTAGAACCGGACTAACACAGAAGTCTCAGGTGATGCTTAAAACAAGATCTCCTGAGATCTTCCAGTGATTTCATCACTAATCTCTGGCACAAGGCTGTTTTCACACCTGATTCAGACCACCTTGAAACAACAAGCAAAGTGATTTTCACAGCATTCGAAAGCGCTCTACACTCTTCAAAAATAAGGTTCTTTAGTGACGGAACATTTAACATCCATGAACCTTTCCATTCCACAAAAGGTTCTTTGTAATGGAAAAGTTCTTTAGATCATTTCTTCACACTGCACTCTTTTTTTGTTGTTGTAAAAGTATGTTTTAACATTGATGCCAGGAAAGAACCATTTTTGGTTCCTCAAAGAACCTTTCAGTCAACAGTTCTTAAAAGAACCAGTTTGAAGAACATTTAAAAAATCTAAAGAACCTTTCCTCACTTCGAAGAACCTTTAACATCAATGGAGTCTTTCAATTCCACAACAGGTTCTAGATACTTTTTAAATGTTCTTCACTCTAAGAAAAAAATGGTTATTTTAGGAACTGTTCAATGGGCTACTTGCACAACTACTTCTAATTAACTAACTATTCTACTTAAAGTTCAGTTCACAATTTTGGATGCAAACATAACTAATGAAGCATGTTCACTGCGTTAGCATGAATTATACTTAACCTGCTGAAATGTTCCCATAAATATATTCTGAATAATAATTAAATTCCCCAACTAACCTGCAGCAGAAGTGCTCGTCTTCTCATTAACAGTGTTTTTCACCTACGGCTCTTATCTCATACTTGTTGAGTTTCTATTTATAAATGAATTTGACTGATAAACAGGGTTTGTTTATGTGTTTTGCTCTTATTTTAGTCTTTTAAAATCGATTGAATGAAAGTTCAACCCTGTGTACCTGCTTTAAACAAATGTAACAATGTTTAACATATTTAATCTTAAATAGTAATGCATTGGCAGCACTGTTAATATGGCTATTAATGAAGTATCTTGGCATAAACGTGTAAATTACACATCGTTCCAAACCTGTATGAAGTAATTTAACACAAAAGAAGATATTCTGAAGAATCAGAACCAAACAGTTGACGGTAGCCACTTGACTTCCATAGTATAGAAAAAATAACATGGAAGTCAATGGCTGCCGTCAACTCTTTGGTTTTCATTTTGGAGTGTACTATGCCTTTAAAACATTTAACACAAACAATAAAGGTTTGTTCTGATATTGTTAATCAGAATATCGCTTCTGCTGTTACTGAAAATGTCTGGATTTTTAAGTCTACATTTTATGGTGTTTATTCAACTAGCTGGCTACAACATACATAGCTGGAAACTAGAGAGCCTTACTAATTGTAAACGGAAATGTGTCACGAAATTCAGTGCATTAAATGTCGTTTGGGGGACCAAAAATGATTCTGTGGCATTGCTGTGAAAGCCTCTTTTCAGAACCTGTGTTTTTAAGCGTGTGGTTAAACCCTCAAGCTTTTATTTTCAGATTAAACTGCAGGATATCCTTTAAGAAGCTGGAGCATTAGAGTTCATCAAGAGGGTTCACATGGAACTGCTCTCAGACTCCTGAAACAAACCGGGTGTGAAAACAGCCAAACTCTCGTCACAAGTCATTGAGTTCTCTTGCTCTGGAAAATGTCTTTGCTCCGGACTGAACTGAGGCGTGTCGTCTCAACGGTGGCCCGGCTCTGTAGCTGCCGCTAGCAACATCAGGGTCATGGGTTTGATTCCCAGGGAATGCATCAACCTCGAATGCAATGCAACGAGAAAAGCATCTGATAAATGCATACATGTAAATGTTAATGTGAGAAGGCGTTCCTTTACCGTATTCCAGGATGCATTAGCGTTGACACTACAAATGTGATGTGTTTCTGACTAATTACACACACTAATTTACTCCAGCGTTTATTTGCATGTGCTTTCTGTGTTGTTTTAGTGCGCGCTTCATTGAATGAATTTTGCAGATCAGGTACTGACTTAAAAGACGCCCACAAAATTAGTGCTGATCACAGTTTGTGCACTATTTTCTGTTTTATTTTTTTCCTGTTTAATATTGTGTTTGATAAAAGCACCGTGTTAATTGCGTCTGGCAAGGCTTTAGCCACTGAACATCGGAGAGGGCTTTTTTGGGGGGGTTGTAATGGTCTTTTTATTTCAAAGAATTAAATAACTAATGGATTTGAAGCAAGATGAAGTATATTTGTGAGCGTGGAGCACAAAAGCAGTGTTAAGTCGCTGGGGGATATTTGTAGCAACAGCCAACAATACATTGTATGGGTCACAATTATACATTTCTCTTTTATGCCAAAAATCATTAGGATATTAAGTAAAGATCATGTTCCATGAAGATATTTTGAAAATTACCTACCATAAATATATCAAAACTTCATGTTTGATTAGTAAAATGCATTGCTGAGAACTTCATTTGAACAACTTTAAAGATGATTTTCTCAATATTTAGATTTTTTTGCACCCTCAGATTCCAGATTTTCAAATAGTTGTATCTCGGCCAAATATTGTCCGATCCTAACAAACCATACATCAATGGAAAGATTAAAAAAATGGACCCTTCTGACTGGTTTTGTGGTCCAGGGTCACATTTCGTACTGAAACGAATGTGACTATTGTAAAAAAAAAAAAAAATGTATATCCCCACATTCACTTTTATATGTCTAATAAAATGCCTAATATGTCTAAAATTTCATCTAAAAATCTAAAATATGTCTAATATGTCGAAAATTTCGAAATCATTATTCATTGTATTTCATGAACATTGTTTGGCTCTTTGATTAACATTCTTCTTTTGTAACTTCCCTTTAATTTTCAAATATACCCACATTCACTCTTATGTGTCTAGCAGTAAGCCTAATATGTCGAAAATTTCATCTAAAAATCAAACATTTGACATCTAACATGTTGAAATTTAAAAAAAATATATGATTCATTGTATTGACGTTTATTGTTGGCGACTTTGAGAATTTCCTAATTCCTATTATTTTTGCTAACTCGCTTTGGATAAAAGTGTCTGCTAAATGCGTAAATGTAAATGAAACGGCAATTTATTTCTCGTCTCGTCACATTCAGTTAAACGTCAAGCACGTAAACGCCTGTATTATCAATTCAAAGCGGCGAAATTTGATGAAAAAGTCGAATATTTGCCTGCACAGGATATTAGGGTTGTCAAAAAAAATAGAATTTCGAATATTTGTCGAATTTAAAATAAAAAATTTGCAATTCGAATGTTCTGTCTGCGTCAGGCCGTCAGGCAGCCTATCAGTGGCGCACGAAATGTGACGATGTAAGTGTCGTTGCATTTTAATTTTTTTGTTAGTCTATCCAGTTGAACCCACTGGATGCGGTGCTGCTACGTTGTTCATTCAATATATTGCAGAAAACGAGAGCATCAGTGTGGAGAAGATGTTGTTCACGTCAAAACTGAAACCAAGCCGTTCACACAGAACGCATATTTATCACATTTTCTAGAGGGGGAACTATCACCGTTGCACTCGCGTCTCGCACAAAAGAGCCACATGTTTAGAAAACGATGTAAAATGAATGTAAGTTCAACTTTTAAAAAAACATAGAGACTTTAAGGCTGGGTTTTCTCCCCATCCCACTGCATCTCATGTTTTTAAACGAAGAAAGTAGCCTACTCTTTGTGTTTGGTTTTCGGTCCTTTGTATTAAACCATACATACATGATGCTGTTTTGTTTAAAATTGTTTAAGCAACTTTATTAATTATATATGGTTTATAAACATTATTTTAAACATTATGCATTTTTTTCAAAGATAGTCGTGTTATTTTATTACGCTTTGAAGAAACATGCATAATATTTTGCTCGATGCGCCCTCTTGTGGTCTCAGGAGAGAAGCCAAAAGCTTTTCCCCCCTAACTGGAATTATGCATTTTCCATTCGAATTTAATTCGAATTTTGATCATATTTCAGTAGAAAATTCGAATTTAGTTTTCCAGTCATTTTGACAGCCCTACAGGATATTATTGTTGTTTCAGTCGTTAAACTTTTGTCGAATATTAAATATTTCGCTTAGGTTGAGTCTTGCCTCACACACTTTGATGAGCGCTGAGAGAGAGCAGCCTGAAATAACAGTTCAGTTGCATAGAATGATAATGAATATATAAGCACATATGGCATATTTAAACATGTATTTAAACATGTATTTAATCACAGATCAGTGTATATAGCGTCTGTTGCGGTTGAACTGCAGGTTGCACGTGAATAATGCAATCCGCAGGGTTTTGGGCTGAAATAGCATGCACTAATATCGATTCCTCATGAGGGGATATAAAGCCCTCCAGAGTCGCTTTCTTTGCTTTGCCTAATTTATGAATGTGAAGGGCTGCTCTCCTGGTCGCTAGGTAACACACACTCCGTTTGACAGCTTTCTAGATTCACAGGTGTAAATTTTGGAGATTGGATTTGCTCAGTGTGTGTGTGTGTATGTGTGTGTGTGTGTGTGTGTGACTATTATTCTTTCAGCCACAGCTGATAACAGGTGGATCTGAACACAAATGCAATCACAGATAAATCTGTTCACAGCACAGATCCACATCTGACCATCTGAGCTGCTTTAGTTCTGGTGTTTTCTAGCAATATGAATTCAAAAAGTATTTAAATACTTGTTGAAGTCTGAATGCCATTACATTTGATGATGCAGATGAAGTATTAAACCTACAGTTTTTTACTGTAAAGCAAGATGCACAAACACACTTTACAATCACTCAGTGATTTTTCGAAGTTGTAAATAAAACAAAGATTATTAGAGTTTTTCTAATTCAAAATTTCACATTTACAGAAAAAAAACCTGAATGTGTTACTCAATGTTTCTTTGTGAAATTTACTAGTTTCTGAGTGAAAATAGTTTCTACACAATTATTTTTTTGGTGTAACAAATATGTTCAAAGAACGTTCCGATTAAGTTATGAAAACATTATTAAAAACACCTTTTTCTTGGTTTTGCAAACAGTAAGAGAACGTTCCATTTTATCATTATTTGAACGTCACGTTTGAATGTTCTCTGAACGTTCTGAAACAAGTAGCAACATTTAAAAAAAAATGTTACAAACGTTTCAGAAAAGAACATTCCATGAATGATGTATAAGTAACATTTGTGTGAGAACATTGTTAAAAACCAGATAACTTTATGCATAATGTTACAGGAAGAACATTTGTTCAGAACCTCGGAACGTAACGGAAGTTTTGAGAATGTTGCCTGTTAGCTGGGAAAACATTTGACAGATTTAAGTTTGCTTGGTTTGAAATAATTAAACAAGTCATTTACGTTTATGCATTTCGTCAATGCTTATATCCAAAGCACCTTACAAAAGAGGAACAAAAGCAATGCAACAAAGACCCAACGATATTCATAATATACAACAGCATGCAGGTGTATTAGACAGCTGACTGACGCCAGCACTAAAGAATCTGAGATCTCCATGTGCTTTTGAGGCAACATTCACGTATGATACACACATGATATTTGTGCATGAAATCCTTTTATTTTAGGAAGCATGAGATTGGGAGGTTTGTTTTGCATC
Organism: Sinocyclocheilus anophthalmus; assembly: GCA_018155175.1. Taxonomy (NCBI): domain Eukaryota; kingdom Metazoa; phylum Chordata; class Actinopteri; order Cypriniformes; family Cyprinidae; genus Sinocyclocheilus; species Sinocyclocheilus anophthalmus. The sequence goes on from JADLZN010002976.1 coordinate 37,438, forward strand.
GGTTTGTTGCTCTGAAAACTTCACATTGTGTTGACATCATCTCAACTCTTGGCATTTGAGCGGCTCCTGGTTTAAGGTCTCAGTGTGGAGCTGCATTTTCTGGCCCGGGTGGAACTAGGACTTTGGCAGCGAGTCCAGAAGGGACTTGAATGTGTTTGACTTTCTATACTGGCTGTTTTCTGTTTGTTTGTGACATGTGGACAGACACGTCGACAAGTGGCAAATGAGATTGTGTGTTTGTGTGTTTTGGGGTTGGAGCCAAGGGCCGAAGAGAACCGTTTGGCGCTTATCAGACTCAACACATTGCCTCTTTCAGTCACACACATACTCACACAACACACACAAACACACACACACACACACACACACACACACACACACACACCAGCACACACACCCCACAACAACACACAAACACACACACACCTCACTCACTCACTCACTCTCTCTCATCTCTCTCTCAGACTCTCTTCTCTCTCTCTCTCCAACACACACCCACTCGCTCTATCGCTCACACACACACATATAATATATATATATTTCATAATACTTTTTATAAATTAGTTTTTGCATCCACTACTTCCAATAAGTGGTAGATCGTAAAACATCTAAGCCAAACATGCCAAGTTGAAAATACTTAATTTTCTAAGTAAATTCATCAAAGCAAGACGATATCTATTTAAAATAAAAAAGAAGATATCTAATAAAATATCTTATTTGGTTGAACTAAGAAAATAAGAAAAATTTGTTTAAAAGAACATGGACCTTGGTTTTGAAACTTGAAAACTGTTTTTAAATTCAAGTCGCTTTAAATAAGAAAAAAAATGTATTGTATCAAAAAATCTTGTGTCAAGTTGTAAGTAAATGCAGCTTAACTGAGTCAAAGCAAAAATACAAATCAGAATTTTAAGTTGAGTAAACAGAATTAATTTTTAAGTATAGCTGTATAAATATAGTTTTACAGGACACAGTATAACTGTCAACTGCAATGCATGCTGGGAACTCAAACACACTTAACACTTCAGCAAATGTGTTTAGTTTGTAATTCTTTGTTCAGTCAACTGAGTTTGACCAGTTAGAAAGCATTTGGAGATTCTGTTTGATCTCATGGTCTTCTATTGATATAATAGTATTTGTGACTCAAAAGGTCCCATAAACTGGAAAATATGTTGCTTTTTACAATGTGGGAATCCGTGAATGACCTTCAGCCCATGCTCACGTGATCTTGAACGACCAAACAGAAGCTCTTCGGGTTTGGCGTGGGAATTACGGCTGAAGTGGATGAATGCATGAGCCGGAGGAAGAGCTGGGCGTTTATGGGATGGATTTATGAGCGAGGCGAGTGTCCGTGTTTGGCAGGAGAGAGGGAGCGTTTAAGAGGCTGGATGAAAGAGAAGCAGCACGAGACGAGAGAGGGCGTTATATAGACGGAGAGAGAGATGGCTGTATGAATCCGGTCTTAACTCCATTAAATAGCTTTAGAATTCAAGTGTCAATGTAACTGAAGGGTACGGGAAGGAGAACACACACACACATACACACACAAACACACACACACAAACACACACACACACACACCAATTACCAAACACAAACACACACCACCCACACCACAACACACACACACACACACACACACACACAAACACACATACACACACACCCACACACACACACACACACACACACACACACACACACACACACACACACACACCCACACACACACACACACACCACCAACCACACACACACACACACACCCACACACAAAAAATATAACAAAAAGCTGAAACACATCACACACACACCACACAAACACACACACACAAACACGGGCCCTATTTTACGATCAAGCGCATGGTCTAAAAAGCACACGGCGCAGGTGCACTAGATCCACTTTTTTGCTATTTTTAATACGGAAAAATGGTCGGCGCGCCCTGCGCATGGTCTAAAAGGGTTGTCCCTATTTTCTTAATGAGTAATGGGTGTTTTTTGAGCGTAACGTGCAATAAACCAATAAGAGTCTCATCTCCCATTCCCTTTAGAAGCCAGGTTAGCGCTCGTGCCATGGCCAGATTCGCTATATTTACACCGGCGGTAATTTGCGCGGAAAGACTGAACGCGTCTCCAGAGATGAAACAGAGCTGCTCATGCGCGAGCAAATAGGTAGTAATTCTGATACATGCAATGACTATCCATTATGATATGTAGGCATTTTTACATTTATGTAGCCTACACAATGTAATCTTTTACATTGCAATCTTTTAATTTTTAATATTTGGCATGTTTTGCGTGCTGATGCGCGTCCCTGTGTGTGTAATAAGCAAAGTATACGAGCGTTGTGCATCTGCCTATAGGCGCATATTACTAACGCACCCTTTAAATAACAAAAAAAACTACTGTGCCATTGACTTTAGACAAGGTTTTAGTAGGTCAATGGCGCCAGTCCGTTTCAGTTGCCTCAAATATCATCGCGCCAGTGATGCGCCTGAAAACTGTTTTCAGGACATCACGGCCCATGACGCACTAATGGGCACAAATAGCGCAAATGCATTTGCTAGGGTTAAACAACGTGACGCTGTATGTGGAAAATGACACTGCGTCTGCGAAACTAGCAAAAAACACTTTTTCGCCCTCTAGCCGCATTGCGCTGGTGTATGATATGCCCACACCACACACACTCAACCGTAGACGCACACACACACACACATGCACACCTACTTAGACACCCCACACTCAGACTCAGACACACACTCACACACAGACTTAGACACACACATACTCAAGACAGACACACAAACACACACACACACACCAACCCTCACCACCCACACCCAACACAACACCCCACCACACACAGACACACATACTAACACACACACACACACACGCGCACAGACACATACACACATACAAACACTCACACACACACACACACACTCTCACACACACACACACACACACACTCCACGTTTCTCTTAAAACTTGGCAGCGATGTATAAGAAAACGGTTCGTTAGTGGTCAGGTTTTGGTTGGTTAACTTTTGACTTCTGTGTGCAAAAAGCATCTTTGTCCATTGATATCAATGTCTAGTTTTTTGTCATCATTATAATATTATTTAAAGATTACAGAAACGTTTCTTACAACATTATTCTAACTTTATTGTTACCCAAAATATAACGTGATTTAAATGTTTATTTTAACAATCTAAGAAAGTTAAAGTGTCCAGTTTTCTTGTTGTGATTTAAAGGCTACAAAAACATTTCTTAGAACGTTCATCAAAAAATATTACAACGTAACATTTATTTTTAGTATTGTAAGAACGTTAAAATGGTTTTGTTGTCATTATAATGTTATTTAAAGGTTACAAAATCATTTATTAAAACTTTATTCTATCTTTAATTTCTTCCAAAATATAACATTATTTAAATAAAAAAAAGTAATATTCTGAGAAACATAAAATGGCCAGTTTTCTTGTCATTTTAGAACGTTAATGAAGGTTACAAAAACGTTTCTTAGGGGCCGTTCACACAGAATGCGTCTTTGCGTCTTAAAACGTAAGACGCAGCGCTCAGAAACGGGTTTTTTTAAAAAAGAGAACGCCTCTTAAAATATAAACAAATAAAACAGTTGCCCCGCCTCCGGGGTCTTCTGAATTGGCCCTGTTACTTAAATACAGTTTAAAAGAACGCTCCTTAAACATTACTTTAAGAACGTTTTGTCCTAACATTAAGAAACATTAGTCATGAGAACGGTCATTCTTACAAAACATTATAATACGTTGTTCATGAATGTTTTATTTCTGAAACAAATTTGCAAAGATATAAAATGGAATGTTCCCTTAATGTTTGCATAACCAAAAAAAAATAAAAATATGGGCGTTTTGAACATTCAGAAATAATGTTTTTATAGCATAATGGGAACATTAGCACAACGTACTTAGAACATATCTTTGATCGCTGGGAATTATACTGTGCTCTAAGAGTACTGTACTGCATAAACTCTTTTTGTGAATTAATACTACATGCTTTTGAGTGAATAGGCAAGTTTTGCACGTCTTGTTACTGTGAACTCCACATTTCAGTTGATTTAATTTACTCTACTCAGCAGTTCTTCCTACCGTATTGAGAGAAATGAAGTAGTACATTGTGAACTCATGTTTGTGCTTAGTGATGCATTTATAAATTGAATGGCCAAACGGATTAGATATTGATTATTAATCACTCCAAACCCTTTATATAAACCCCTCTCGCACATCTGCCATGTTTGTAGTTTTTGTTTTGCATTTTTGAATTGTGTTTGCTACATAATTAATTATGTAGTAATTATAATTATATATTAAGATAAATATATATTAAAATAACTTAAAATAATATATGATTAATTCATTATACGTTAGTAAAAAATTAAAAAATCTTTATTTGTTTTAGGTTATATTATATTTAAATCTGAATATAAAAAAATAATATGCACTAATTCAACCAAAAATTTAAATACCAAATGGAATAATGTAAAAATTAAATGAAAATAAAGTCATTATTTAAACTGGTGATGTTCTAATTCTGTATGACCTAATTAAAAATAATAATAATAATGATAATAATAAGTGACTATCTTCAAGCTTTAACAATAAATATGCAAAAATGTCAGATTTTTTGCATATAACTTGTGCCATATTTTATACAAAGCGACAGCGTTTGGTGCAAAACAAACCGAAATTCTATGTATTATTTAGTGACATTGGTCGCTGCTCCGCTGTGCATGAGACTGTTTAAAGGTTTAAATAGTATATATTTATGTTTAATATATTTTTGCAATAGACTGATGTGAATGTGGGTTGTAAATGTACTTAAAATGATGCAACAAATCAGTATCCAATGCAATAAAATCTTCATAATTTCATATATCCTTCAGTCTTGGGGTGAAATACGACTCTGATAGTTTTCGTGATTTTCACACCAGTTTGCTTTAGGTCTGAAGTTTTTTAAATGCAAACAGTTCCAGCTCATCATGTTGTTCATGTGTGTTCGTGAAGCAGGGATTTAACTGTGTCTGGCAGGAGTTTCTGAAAGAGAAATCTGAGCTGGAGACGACTGGAAAACCACTTATATTCACACTAACCCTGAATGTGTGTGTGTGTGTGTTTGTGTAAGAAACCCGCCGTCTGCTTTCTCTCGTCTCGAGGAGCGTCGCTTCAGGCGCTGTGTGTTTGTGCACGGATTTATTCGCTGGTTCTGGAGGGGACGCTAGCAAAGGTCAAAGGTCGCATTGGACATCCCTCAAACAAACGGCGCATTGTACAGCCTCATCCGCTCCCGAGCGTCTGAGGTCAGATCCAGCTGTTCCAGGATCAGTTCTAACAGGATTGGTCTCCCTGAAGCGCAGCTGCTTCGGATTCAGCAGCAGATCTCAGACGTCTGTGTTTCTCTGTTGCTCTTTCTCTTCTCACCACAGGCCAAACATGAGACATATTCTCCCTGAAATCTGGAGAAAGAAAAAAGAGATGATATTTTGCACGAGGCATAAGTCGCAAATTTTCATGAGTATTAAACATGAAACTCATTTTACTTTCTAATGCAATGTTCACTGGTTAATCAGGATATCCAGTTACAAAAGAAGAAGAAGGGATTTTATCCGTCAGGAATTGATTGGATGCTGAAAAATATGGGAGAATGTTAAAAAAAGTTATATCTAACCTGATAAATAAATAAGATTTTAATGGACAACTGCCCTAAGGTATTCAACGAAATAAACCCCCCCCCCCCCCTCCTAAATTAACAAACCACCCCCAAAAATCCCCCCCCCCCGCCCCCCCCCCCCCCCCCCACACCCACTCCCCCCAAACACACCACAATGCGATTATTTCATAATGGATTACAGTGAATGAACATTAGATTTTGGAGGTGCTTTATTATCATGAAGATAATGCCAAATAATGCAAAATAGATAATTAAACCTACCCCTTACAGGAAACTTTTTGCATTTTTAGATTTTACATAACAAAAATTACATTCGTGTGATTATTAGTTGATTTACCCTGTGGGCGACGACCAATTTAGTCGGGAGTCCACACCGAATGACATGCAGTACCCCCGGTGCTTCCTCTTTCATCAGTCCTGTGTGCATTCAGTATTAAGTCCCACCCAGAATAGAAAAACATGTGTACACACCCACCACACACACACACACATCTTGTATAGCAAAGGTACACAGCTTTCGTGAAATTCTTTACGCACACACACACACACACACAAACACAAACAAACACACATCTGTGTGCAACTGTACACAGCTTGTGAATATTCTTTACGCACACATATAGTTGGTGAGAGTTCAAATAGTCAGTTATCTCTGGGTCACACATTCATCCTGCTCCTATACGACGGCAATGCCAGTGAAAAGACCAATAGAAGTCAGTTCCACACGGCCATGAGTGTGTGTGCACGCCCTCTCCAGCACAGAACCCACCACCAATTCATAGGAAGATGACACACCGGCTCATATTCCTGCGATTGTAATCTGTGTTGTTTCATATGTCGTCCTGTCGTGTTCTGTGTGTGTCTCTCTCTCTCTCTATCTCTCTATCTCTACTACTCTCTCTCTCTCTTCATAGGGAGATATAGAGGCAGTCTGCTTGGACACAGACACCCACAATCCTTGGCCGTAAAATGCGTTCTTTATGAATTAACTCGACTTTTTGATGGTTACTTTGCCGTTATTGATTGATATTTTCCTATCTGCTTATATGACACAATGCATTCGTCAATTGCTAATCGGTGATGGATTCATGCATCGCTAGCCTTTGATATCTGCCAAAAGAAGTCAAATGTATGCATTTGCCTTTACAGCGTAAAAATTTTTTTTTTTTTTTCAGAAAAGCAGAATAAACTAGTCCCCGAAATCAATAGTAATAAATAACGTATTACAAATATAATTAATTACATTTATACAACTATAGTAAATATTTTTAAATAAGTAGAATTATTGTGTTAATTATTTTTAATATTTGTATAATTGCAATTTTTGTGAACTTGATGTGCACACATTTAATAAATATATTTTATGTAATAAGATAATAGGCAATAGTTGACGATATATGATGATGGTAGAGAATTGCCGCCAGAAGAGAATAAGAGTCTGCCAAGAGTACTCATAATAAAAATAAAAATATCAATAATACAATTTAAACTACATTTTGTAATTACTATTATTGTATATTATTTTTTTAATTATTATTAATTATTATAAATGAATGACAATGTCAGCGATTTATGACTAGGTTTGTGATGTGTTTTCTCGCCGTGTGACTCCCAGTTCCTCCCTCTGCTTGATGGTATTAATTTGCATTCCAGGTGTGCTCTCCTTGTCCCTCGATTCAGCTCCATTGTTATCCTGTGTTTGATAGAGCCCTAGTTCCATTCAGTAGTGCGATTGTCAGGGTCTAGGCAAGTTGATGTTCGCGTGTGTCATTCCTCGTCCATGTCTGTGCGCATTTACCCCTTGATGTTTGTTCATTAAAGACTGATGCTTTAACATTCTCCGCGTACTGCCTGCGTACTTACGGGCAGCCCGACCGTGACAGTAAGACGCTGACCACAAAACAGTTAACTCGATGTCTTACCCCTCTGTTTGTTTCTAGTATTTTACCAGTGTTTTTTGTTTACGTGTTACCAAGCATTCCCCTCTCTATCAGTTCACCGCCCTAGCCGCACAAGGACCTCTCCCATCTTGGAGATTCGCGTTGAGTTCAGCCATGCTAGCCGTTTTAACAGCGTTCGAACGACGCCTGCGCTGAACTCACTTGTTCTGCAGATCGTGGCAAACTACTACCGCCCTTTGGACCTCCCAGACACCACTGGACTATGCTGGAGGGAAGCAATTATCCAGTGTCTGGAGAGCATTTATCCCTGATCCGGAACACGGCCAGACCCAATGCCCAGGCCACCATCTCCCCACTGCACGGTAAGCTGCACGGCACCCAGAGACCCCTAAGCCACGCCTGATAAGGAGAGCAAAGCCCGTCGCGATTGACGCGCATCACCGAGTGCGAGCCAACTCAGAGAAAGATGATGGCATCACCACAGAAGGTCAGAGCCTCACGGACCATCAGTCAGGAGCAGGAATGCGAGAGCTGGCTTACACAAGACCGGCCACGACTGAGTTGAGGAAGAGAGACGCAGTCCACGGCCCCCCAAGTTAGCCTAACGTGTGTTCTGAGTGAGAAGCTGCACGCCTCCGTGGACGTCCGCCTGAGGGAGGCGAGCACCTATTTGCCGATCAATGCGGCTGCTTCTGACTCTGAAGGAAGAGAGGGCTCCCGTCTAGATTTCAGACACATGAAAGACCCGGGAGGCCTCACAAAGTGCCCTCCCTTCCGCCCCACTCATCCCCTCCACCGCGTCGTTAGCAGCCCCTTGATGCCCACCTTCAGCCCAAATCTATACGGTGCGAGCTCCACGCGGACTCGCCATCCTTCCTAGCGTCGACGTGCGCAGGAGATATCCCTGTGAATAGCTCGCATCCTTACTCTCAAGCTCAGGAATCTCCGTGAGCGTTGAACAGTCAGCTCTACGCCCATGCACCGCAATCGAGTCCACTTTTGGCTCACAAAGACCAGGCTCCCTCGTCCCTCTGGCTCCGCCCTGGTCAGTCGTCGACCATCCGCCGCGCCGGCGTCCCTCCGGCTCCAGTCCAGGCCCTTCATCACTTCGGCTTTTTTTGGCCTCCTACTCAGGCTCTGCCGCTCCCGAAGCTGCAAGGAGCCTCTGGCATCCACGTATCTGACCCTTGGTACCGTTGGCGGCACCAATTGCACTCCGCCTGGGCCCCTCAGGCACTCCCCCATCGCCCTTGCCTACATCATCGAGATCTACGTCTCTTGCTCAGCCTACCTCCGGAGGTTGCTCGAGCCCCCGGGGTCATCACGCCTCCTCCACCATGAGCTCCTCCTCCAGTAGGCTCCACCGTGGGCGTTAGAAATTATTGGCAATAGCGCCCAGCGCCTGCCCAAGCCCCCTTTGCTACTCCCCTTGGCTCATTCCCTGCATTACCCCCTGGAATTTGTCTACCGGCACCCCCATTCGGGTGACTGCCCCCCCGTCCATACTCCGGAGACTCCTTTTAGTTCCATACCAAGCCCCTCGCCAGGTTGTCGTTCGCGACCCTTCCCTGGGAGAGAGGGTCGGTAAATGTCATGGATCTCTATGGACTGTTTGCATGACTGCTGTTGGTGAGACCCGTGACCCAGTTTCTGCCCTCTTGTTGCATCTGTATAAATTTCGATTCCAGGTGTAGTACTCCTTTAGCTACCTCTTTTGAGTTAGTCCCTCGTGATCCTGTGTTTTTTAAACGCACAGTCCATTCAGTTAGTGTTTGTCGGGTCTACTGGTTATGTTCGTGTGTCATTCCTCGTTCCTGAGTTGGATTTACCCCTGTGTCTTGTCATATAAAAGAACTGTTATACCGCTGTCCACATATCCTGCATACCATTCCCGGCCAGCGAATCGTTGACAGATATATAATTTTAATGAATATATATTTAATATAATATATATAATTTTCTAAATGCTCTGATACATTTAAGGACATGCATAATGAAGTGCATTAAAATGCCTTTTAGGATAGTCAGCAAAACAACATATAAAATTACTAAATATAGTAATAATAAAAATAAAGTTTAGTAAAAATTATAAATAATACAAAATAAAGTAAAGATCATAAATAGTAATAATTTTTTTAATAAGATGTTAATTATATAAATTATATAACTTATATCTAGCTGATAAGACTGCCCCTAGCATTTTTAGGACCTATGCGGGGGGGGTCGTATGATGATACATTATAATGCTGTCTATATGAGTAATCAGCAAAACAAAATAGTCTGAAAAATAGTATATATATAGTAATTACAATAATAATAATAATAAAACAATTAGTGAGTCAAACGATCATGCATCAAGAAAAAGTTTTTGTTGCGTTTGCAATATATATTTGTCTGTTCTGTGTATATTTATTATGTATATTTAATAAAGCACACACATACAGTATGTATTTTGAAAATATTAACATGTATTTACATGCATAAATGTATATTCACATAATTTATATTATTTATAAATAAATTATATTTAATATATAAACATAAAAAGAAATTTGAAAAATATATACATGCATGTGATGTGTATATATAACATATAAAATACACAGTAAACACACATATTTAATTATGTAAACCAAACTTTATTTTGGAGGCCTTGGATTAATCAGAGTAATCGTTTTTTTGACAGCACTAAAACCTAAAATGTAAAAAACATAATAATAAATAAAATAAAAAGTAATAAATATAAAAATGAATAATTTAATAAAAGTCTGGGAAAATAGAGTGATGCCCTGTCTATTGAAGTGCGTACTCCAGATCACTTCTGAGGTATGATGAAGTGATGATATCTAGGAAGCAGACAGGTGCTGAAGGTGATGCTTACTTGGATTTTAGGTAAGAGTCAGCTCTGCACTTGTATTTTCATTCTCTAGTTGAGCACATCGGCTTCAGTGACAAATCAGAGATGAGGGAGAGAGTACGCTCTACAGGCCGTCACACACACCCACCCACCAAAACTACACACACAAAACACACAACACACCACACACACACGCACACTACCCACTCACTCACTCGACGCCCCTGTCCTGCTGCCCAGCCTAATATTCCCCACTCTACTGAGGACATTCGTTGTGGAACGCTTGACGAGATGGTAGTATGTAAAAATACAGGGGAGGATGAGAGAGAGAGAGAGAGAGAGTTCAGTCTCTCCAGAGTGTTTTCTGTGTTTTTTTCTCTCACAGTGGGAAGAGAGACCAAAGGTAAACATCAGCGGCGCGTCAGGGTGGAAAACACACTCATTTATTTTTCATCTTTTCATTTTTCATCCTCCTCATTCAATTATCCGTTTGCTGTCACCGCTGGAAACCACATTTAGTGATTTTCAGCCGAGTGAGTTTGCCGGAAACATCAGCTTTTTGAGGATTCACAAACATACAGATGAATATCAGTGTTTCTGCAGGTCCACACTTCCAAACACAGTAAAAACGTCGGTACTTATTAGAAAACAACTGCCTACCAAACATCATACTATATACACAATGAGAGTTGATTTGCATGCCACTAATATCTTTAGGTTGATATATTGTTAAAATTAACACACAAAAGATGTATTCATTGATATAACATGACGGTCACGTAATGGGAAATGTAATAACTTGCTGTAGTTAAATATATTAATTATAAATCGTATACCATTTAATGTAAATTAATTTCAATATATATTTACACACATTTTATAGAAAATGTAAACTTATATGTGTATATTTTTATTATAATTAATCGTTAAATTATTAATAGAATGCTGTGTATATATATAGTATTCGAGATAAACACAACATGCACACCAATTTCTAGTAAATATAAAGATAGTATAATTTGTGTGTAAATATATGTATATATCGCAGAAAATGATGACTCATTTAAAAATATAAATGTTTGATCGTATATAAGTTAATAAGGGATTCTTGTAATTTAAGAGATATAAAATAAACCATATATACAGGTCATGATATAATAGATATATATATATTATTCAATTCTACTCCTGGGCTGTTCATTGAATTATTATTATTGTCATTATATATATATTTTTTTTTATTTGTTTGCTTTTTGGCATGATATATAAGCTTTGGACAATAGTGCTATCATTTACTAGGTCAGCCAACTAAAGCAATTTTTAAATTGAGATGAATATAGTTTACATTAGAAATGTGTGTGTGTGTTTAATTATCAGTATATCATCATTTAATATTGACATTAATTTTAATATTTTCAGTTTTTTTCATTTATTAAAATATACTACCCCAAAAAAACAACTTCCCAGACTATACTGGTTATCAGGCACAGTTGAAATGTAAGTTGCCCGGTGTTTTTCCCTGGGGTAAAGTTATTAAGATTCTGACTGTGAGACGATTCAAGAAGCATGCAGTCAGCGAGCAGACTTGTTGTAATATGGAAATAAATGGAAATAAAAAAAAGGCCTCCTTTCATAGAAAGGAACACAGTATTAAAAGCCTCCTGAAACCAGAGAAAGAGCCGTTTAATGCCCTTCGCCTCCACGTCCTCATCAGGTCATGAGTTTTCTGGTCTGGGTTTGCCGTCTGGACCGATCTGCGCCTCGATGGCATGAGTGACATGCATGGCCATTACTTCTGAGCGAAAGCAGCCGGGCCGTTAATTACCGGTGTTTCCTCGGCTGCCATTGGCAGAGGTGCGGAAATCCCGTCGTCGGTTTTTGAGCTGTTATTAAACAGCTCAGATGTGACCGTAGTGCCTTCAACGCGCCACTTAAACTAAAACTACCCAAAAATATTTCCACTTGTTACTCCTCTCTCCCTCAGGCCGAACACACACTCACACACTCGGTGTGAGTTGGTTGATGGTTGACGGGGGACTTAGTGACGATAAATATTGATCGCCTATAAGTCATTCTGCCGAGAATATAGGCTTCTGCTATAAAACATGCCCTGCCTCTCGCAGGGAAATATTCCGGGGCGCTCACGAGGACGAGGCAGCAGCAATGAAGCTAGACCTCTGCCGTCGTATTTTCCTCTAGATTGCTCACGAGAGGAAGGAAATGAAAGCTGCTCTGCGTCGTATTTCCTCTAGATTGTGTTTGTTTTCTTGTGTAATAATCAATGCGTTCAGGACGGATATGAGCTATGAGCATCATTTCTCTCTCGATCACACATTCATGAAGGATCTTCACACGCATTGTGCTTCATTTGGAGATAAACCAGATGAACTAATAGTCCGTTCAATAATCGTGTATGACTCTAATCCGATTGGCTGCTCGTTCTGTGTTTTGTTCTGTGCAGGTTTTTATCTGCAATACTGTAATCGAATGCCGTTTCCAATGTATCAGATTCATAAAATTACACTTTGAGTATAAAAGCCCATTTCTGCTAGACAAGGAAATAAAGTATCCCTTGGTAAATAATCATTATGACAGAAAATCATGATTATGAGATAGAAGTAGAAATTATTAATTTAAAACATCAAGGTCAGAAATATGAGATGCTAGGCATAATTATTAGATGAAACATTTATTATAAGTCAAAATGATGAGATAGTAAATAATAATTATGAAACAAAATATCTAAATTATGGCAAAGTTATAATTATGACAAAAAGTCACAAACATGAGAAGCCATAAATATATAAAAAAAATCTAAATTATGAGATACTAGTTCATCATAAAGAGATTTAAAGGTCAAAATTGTCAATAAAGTTTATTATAATTAGACATAACCATGACAACATGAGAAGTCATTAAAACAGGTAGAAATTAGAAAAAAAAAATATATAATTAAAAACATCAAGGTCAAATATGAGATTCTAGGCATAATTATGAGATACGCTTTATTATAAAGTCAAGTGACTGATATAGTAAAGACACATAATTATGAAACAAAGATCTAAATTATGACCGAATTTAATTATGACATCAAATTCACAAACATGAGAAGCATATGAAAGATCTAAAGTATGAATACTCCTTCATATTATTGATAAAAAGACCAAATTTATGAGGAAAAGACCGTATAACTATGACATAAAAATTTAAAAAAATGTAAAGTTAAATAAGTCCCTTATATAACGCAATTAAGAATACAGAAATTATTAATCCTGCTATATTCATTATAAAAATTCCCATGGTAGTTTTTTAAATTTTATTATGTACATTTCTTTACAGAAAAAACGGTGATGAGTGATAAATTAAAATCTTGTTTTTTGGTTATTTTAAGTGGCTATAAGTGCATTATTAAAATATTTTTTTAGTACTGTAGTTTTATCTGTATTATATAAATATATTTATGAAATATTATAAATAGATGTATTTGTTTGTAATCATTATTTATAAATCAAATCGTTGATTGTTGTAATTTATTTTCATATTTAATGTAATCACTTATGTATTTAAAAAAAATCTATTACTTTAATTAATTACTATAATCTAAGTATTATATTAGTTATTGCCTTTTTGCATAATCTTTCTCTAAAATATCGCCCTGTGGTGTATGATTACGGGATCAGCTTAGAATTTTAAAAATATGTTTTTTTACTCCACAATTTTTCTGTCCAATTATTTTTTAGGAGCTTGGCATCTATTCATCTAATACCTTTTTTTTTAAAAAAAAACCTATGAGGGGGTTATAGGTTAATTCTTTAATTCTTGTTTTGTCTTATTGTAATTGATTTTCAGTTTCTTGAGGCTCTAGCTTGTGTCTGTGAGTGTGATGAACTCAGGATTATTCTTGTGTTTCTCTGCTGTTCGGTGTTGATCTCTCTTGATTTCTCTGTTTAAACACCTGCTCTGCTGTCTGGCTCTGGCTCTCTCTGGCTCTCGTGGTCTTTTGCCAAAGTAATTACACACTATGAGGTGAATGGTGCTTTCACACTCTCATTCTGCTGTATCCAGAAGGATGAGCTGCTTGGTGTGGGTGTGTGTGTGTGTGGTGTCTCATATGTGATGTTTGTTGCACTGTGGGATCTGATGCTCACTCTACAGGTGGCAAATCATTATGCAGAGCTGTCTGTCTGTCTGTCTGTCAGATGGTGAGTGATCATTCAAGCACAAAGCAGCCACTTTACAGTTCAGCACACACACACACACTCATACACACACACTCATACACACACACACACACACACACACGCACACGCACACACACACACACACATACACACACTCCCACACACACACACACAAACACACAAAAAAAAAAAAAAAAAAAAAACACACACAAACACACACACACAACCACACACACCACACTCACACTCACACTCACACACACACACACACACACACAAAACCACACACACACACACAGCTCAACACGCATGTCACACTCACACACACCACACACACCACACACACACAACACACACACAACACACTCACACTCACACACTCAAACACCATCACATTCACAGCACACACACACACACCCACACACCCACCCACACGTCACACCACACGCACAACCACACACACACACACACACACCACACACACACACACTCACACACACCACACACACCCACACACCCACACACAACACACTCTCACACAGACTAACACACAACACGCTCACACACACACACACACACGCACAAAAACACACACACACACACACACACACACACCACACACACACCACACCACACACACACACAAAAACACAAACAAACACAAACACACACACCCAGAGCTGTCAGTCCCAGAACGACATGATAGATAAAACCAAGCCTCTCTTTGTCTGTTCCTGGTGTTGATTTTCTGTCTGTGTGTTATGCCTGTCTCAGTGTTGTTTTTGTAGTATTATAGACTATTATAATATTAATAGTTTTAGAGTTAGCTTTTTTTTTTTACATTTTGTAATTTTTTATTTTTAACAATCATTTATTTTAGACTTTTATTTTAACAGTGTTAGTTGTTGAACGTTAATTGCATGAGAACGCATGTATCTCATTAGTTTTTTGACGTTTCTTCCCTGAAAACATTTTATTTTTAATTGATTAATTCTGTCATGTCTTCTACATTTTTTGTTAGTTTAATAATACATAATATATTATTATATATATATATAAACCTACTTACTGTTTTATTGTTATTTCAGTGTTATTGAGGTCCTTTTACTACGACAGATTCCCCTTATTTCAGTGCCCACGGTTAAAAATTAATTTAAACAAAGGTTTATTCAATTTATTTCAGTCTGTTTATTAAAATGTCATGTTTATTTCAAGCTTCACCTGTTGTTTCTTTGACATGGTTTTCAAAATAAATCATACAGTGCCAATGGAACTTTTTATATTACTGTCATTTAATTTGGGTATTTCTTTTATGTAAACTATTATTACCAATACCCAAACCGTTTTTTCATATTTTTATTTCAGTTTTAGCTTTAGCAATTTTAGTACTTTATCTTCACCGTAACTATTTTCAGTTAGAATAAAATTAATTAATTAATTAATCTTCATTTATTACTTATAGGTTTTTCCTCTAATATTTATATATGATAAATTTCAGTTTTATTTAATTATTTCTTTTTTATAGTGTTAATAGGTGACTCACAATGAAAACATGGTCTAAATACATCTCCGCTCGCTCGAGCTCCTCGCTCTCACGCTCGGCTCCTCTCTCTCTCTCTCTCTACTCCAATATACCCACACGAGCTCTCCATCGTCTCGCTCCTCTCTCTCTCCTCTCTCCTCTTCGCTCTCTCTCTCTCTCACCACTCTCATCTCCTCTCGCTCTCACCACACACACGCTCTCTCTCTCTCCTCTCTCTCTCCTCTCTCCTCTCCTCTCCTCTCCTCCTCACT
>JADLZN010002978.1:0-33803 GCA_018155175.1 Sinocyclocheilus anophthalmus
TATAATATATATATATATTTAAAAAAAAAAAAAATTATAGTATATATATGAGTTCATATGCCCACAACAACCACCGTATTGGCCCGAATATAACCCTGATTATAAGACGACCTCCCCTTTTTCCAGATGTACCTTTTGGTAAAAGGCTTTTTAAAAAACAAATCTTTTTTTTTTTTCTCAGTAAAACACATTTTTTCTTCAATTATTATCATATTGCATATTTTTCCTATTTACATTTTTGTTTTGAAAGTATGGTAAAAACTGGTAAATGTACCAACAATCACATTAAAAATATATACTTTTTGATATACCATAAAAAAACAAAAAATTTAGACATTTAGGCTATCCATCTAATAGTAGCCTACCAACATCTCATTAACAGTAGAAGTTAACTCTTACTGTAGTCTTCAAATCTGGGTACTGTCTTACGTTTTGAAATCACAAAGTGAGTTTGGTCCCATCAAGCTAACGTGACAGTCACGACTCATGCGGCTGTAAGCTTTTCTTTTTCTTTTGTTTTTACTCGTGATCTTTACAACACTCATTACATTACGTATTTCATGGCAAACTCGTTTTATGCGTATTTGGCGCCAACTATTGTTGTGGGTTTATTATTGACATGCCAAAGTCTAGACCCTGAAAATAAGACAACCGCGTTTTTTCAGATGTAGTGTTTCGACGAAAAATCATCATGGACGTGTTTATATTCGGGGGTCAATGGGGATAGGGTATATTGATTCTAATACATTAATATTTATTATAATATAGTATATATTGATATACACACATCATATTTTAAACATACGAAATTTTAAAAAAAAATGTTTTTGTATAATTATATATACATAAACACACGCATACATACACCTTTTTTTTTTTAAACTAGCATCTTGAGTGAATCGTTGATGTCCAGTGTTGAGGAAAGTTACTTTTAAAAGTGATACGTTACAATATTGCGTAACTCCATGAAGTAACTAATTGAGGTACTTGGTTACTTTTCATTAAAGTAATGCATAGTTACTTTTGCGTTACTTGTTGTCACCTGGTTTGGGCTTGGCTTATTTGTTTTTTATAACAAAAAAAACCCCCAAAAGTTTATTTCCCAACTATAAGGGGCCCTTTCACACCAAATGGGAAATGAGTCACCTCGCGCCGAAGGAATTCTCGCACGATTTTCTCCCTCAACATAGGGACTAGAGGTTGTCCGTGATAAATAAGGAAAACCATGTACGTGTGTTACTTTTTGAAAAGTAATTTAAGGAATGTACACGTTACTAGTTACTCAAGGACTCTGAGACGTACTCTGAAACCTAAACGCTACTGGCGTGTCCCCCCGTCTGCTCCAGTGCTAGGTTCTGTGTCGCTCTCCATTCTGGGTGCGGATCTAAATGAGAACGCTTTATTCGAGTTCTTAAGGGGAATTTAGCCTGTTGTTTAGATTTTCGAATTTTTCGTCTTTTTAAAATTGTCCTTCTGATGGGTCAGCTTGACGGCACTGATTTCGCTTATCATGACACGTTTCTCTCCTGCGGTTCAACCCGCTCTTGTCCCTCGCTGTGAATGTCCGACTCGCGTCCCAGGAAAAACAAACTTCCTGGTAATATGCCATGTCACTCCACTGTTTAAAAAGGGTGTTGTCCGTGTTTAACAGTGGTGTTATTAAAAAATAGATATATATATCTTTTTCATTAAGTGAAATCAAGCTATGAAATACATTATCAGAAACCTTATGGATAAATAGAATACCCCACCACATAAAATAGAAACCAACAATTCTAATCTAGTTCTAGATCTACATTCGAATTCAAGATGTAACGAAATAGACGTAAAATGGTAACCATATCGTGACTGACTAACTTAAAACATAATGAAACTAAAAGTGACGGGAATATTTAAGTGTACTAAACTATGAACAAAAAAGCTAACACAAACTCACCATCTCAAAAGGACAACAGATAAGTTACGACAAACCGAAAAAGACACATAATAACAAAAAAAGCTAATACAAATGTCATACAACATGACTATAAACCCAATTATACTATATATTGTTCTAAATACTAATCACAATAACAGTAGGAATGTCAACCCTGTTGCTGACAAATACTGAAAATGTAAAATAAAAACCCTATTTTAAATCAAATATACTAGGAGTATCAAGAAAAAAGTAACGCTCTTGCACTTTGAAAAAATTGAACAAACTGAAAATATCAAATGGTCTAATTTAAAGAGAAAACTGTAATAATTTATAAATAATTACAAAATAACACTAACGTTCAACGCTGGTCTCTTTGACAAAATAAAATAAAACTGAAAATATAAAAATAAAAGCTAATTTAATATATTGAAAAATAAAATGATACTTTATTACAAAATAATACTGATGTTCAATGCATGTCACTTTTTGGCAAAATAAAATGAAAACTTTTAAATTTAAATATTATAATAGTCTGTAAATTATACTAAAATAACACTATTTTTTAGTGCATGACACTGTATGACAGTATTAGTTATTTTAACATATGAGCTTTATTCTGATCGCACAGACCTCCATGTTTTCCATTTTTTCTTGTTTTTACAAACTGAGGGATGAGATGAAATGATTTTCTGTCGTAATCTGCATTATGCTAACCAAACGTTCCTTCAGCCCTAAGTCTGGAATCTTAATGACGTTACCCAGAATCCCTTGCACTCGGCACCCGGTTAACCCAGCTGCATTATAACATCATGTGCCCCTGAGATTTAAGGCTCTTTCTTTTTAACAATCCTGGATCTTTTTGCTCAGCTTCAGCAAAGATCTCTCTCTCTCTCTCTCTGTCTCTCTCTGTCGCCTTGCGCTATCGTGTGCATTTTTTTCATCCCTTCCATATAGCCTCCCTCGGTGTTTTGCCGGTTTCGCTGAGTCACCGTTGGCATCCCCTCTTTGTGTGTGCCTCCCTCTTCCTCTCCTAATCCCTGGTGCGGTGGTTGTAGAGGATCCGGTGTGGGGCAGTGAATTTCTGGGTACGCACCTCACACGCGGACCTCTGACCTCCGTCATCCCTCCTTTTCACATTTCCTGTAAGTTCCCCCTTCTGGTTGGTGTTGTGTTCTGTCTCTCGGGTTTCTCACATTGTGGTAGTCTGGTACATTAAGATCGAGAGATCTAGCTATTTAGACGAATGATATTAGATTAGATATATACCGATGGAATAATTGTTAAATACCAGACAGACCAAAAAAACGTAGACTCACCTAGTGGGACATATACAGAGCCTTTGTTATCAGATATGAAAAATTTTAAATACATTCCACTTGTTTTAATTTATTAAATATATCATACAATATTCTGCCTTTTATGTGGTATATAACGTTTGGTGTTAGCGGGTATAATTAGGTTTTTTTAGATACTTTATTGGAGATGTGTATAAAATACTTAAATGGGTCCTATTATGCTATTTTACAAAGTCTTGGTTTTGTTTTGGGGTTGTACTAGAACATGCTCTCATGCTTAGTGGTTCGAAAACGCATTATTTTCACATAATTTACATTATTAAAAAACCTTTCTCCCCAGCCTGGCACAAACAACTCGATTAGTTCCAGCTTTGATGAAGCTCCGCCTTCCGAAAAACAATGTGTTGTGATTGGTTAGCTGTCCAGTGCGTTGTGATTGGGCTAACCCGCTGAGACGGTGTTTCAGTACTGCCACGCCTCTTGCTCTGTCTTTCAACAAAAGCTTTTGGGAATTCGGCACTTCTCACTCGTGATGTGGAAAATGTCCTCAGTAAAATGCGTAGCACACAATAGCAAATCGGGGTTATAATTCTCAGGAACAGAGTTAAAAAATAAATAGCAACCACTGTTTCCTGACATCAGCTGCTTTCAGAATGGAAAAAAACCAGCGTTAAGCGGTCGCAACACCAAGACCAGGAAGCGGCACGTTGGCCCACGTCGTACATCACATCCAGGATTTTCTAGAGTGTAGCACACCCAGCGCCCAATACTCGAGTAGATTTGGTAAAATTGTTCTAGACCAGCGTGCGCATTCAGTCCTTGCGTACCCTCGCCGGCAGTTTGCACGTCTCTCTTTGTTAACCACCTTTCAGGATCAACTCGTTGAATGAGCTCGTGCATACTGTGTTCTGATTGATATGATCCCTACACAGTGTTCATTTGCTCCCTACTCCCTGAGCAGGGGAAAGCCGTTGAAGTTTACTTCACTTCGGAGTATTCATTTACAGATTTGCGCTGCGCCGCTGCCTCCAGCGTCTTCACACACAAACGAAACTAACTAGAGAAGTGCACTCCCTCAAACTGAATCATGGAGCATATCCGGTATGTTCCACGTCGCAGAGCTTAGTCAATATAACACAATGAAGTACTAAGAAACACCACAAATTGTGCAGGAGCGGGACCGAGGACTGGATGGGAACGCGCTGTTCTAGACAGTCAAAATTTGACTATAGCCAGCAGCTCTTCTTCGTGGGGGTGTCTCTGACACACTAATCTGCCAACACTCTCTTCGCGCGGCGTCCTCGTCTGAGGCCTACTCAACCATGCGTTCAACCTCTCCCTCCCCCCCTCCCAACCATTAGATTCTGTCGGCGGATTCTGTATGATATTCTAATGAGCTGCTTTGTGACATCACAAAGCCCGGAAACCAACGCTGTAGCAAAACGCCCTTTGCTGTAGTCTTGAAATTGATTTTTTTTTAACTAATCCTCCCTTTGGAGTGAACGTGAGATTTGTAACTTTCTAGACTGTTTTTATGCCCAACATCACACACACCTGCTAAATTAACAACGTGAAAAATGCTATATAGGACCCCTTTAAATAATTAACAGAACATGACAATGGTGAAATCACTTAAGACTTGACCTATTGAGCCTATTCATGCCTTTTATGTCAGTATTTAAAAATATTATTTAATTATACTATTAATATATTTTATACTGTTTTATATGATTATGTACATCTAGTGCAGATATTAGAACCAACAGGGCAGACCATGTTAAATATTGAGAACTGATGTCAGTATATTAAAGGCATTAATATCTTCAATACAACCAATTTCAGAATCAGTTTGAATCAGCTTTTAATGCATCTGTAAATGCTCTCAGTGTTACATGCTTTATCTTGCAGTTTAAATCTGTTACATTGTTACAGGTCAGGAGTTACTCTTGTTACATTGTTGCATGTTTTTGCAGTTAGATACTCATGATTGGTTGATACAGTCATGTGATGAGGTCTTCTGCTCTCTGATTGGCTGATTGTGTGTGTGCAGGTTCCTCTGAGACTGATTGAGGGCGTTGAGAGCAGAGATATGTTTCAGCTGCACATCATCTGCAAAGACTCCAAAGTAGTGAGGTACAGACACAAACACACTCACTCACTCACTCAAACACACAAGCACACACGTACAATAACCTCCTCCGCTCATCCTCACAATTCACTCAACACTATGGGCACACACCACTCACTCACTCCGCCACACTCACCTTCACTATCACTCACCCCGGTCACTCCACCAACACACACACAGACACAACACACACACAACTCCACCGACAACTCCCACAGACAGACAGACAACACTACAAGCACACACATCACACACCACACCCCCACCGTCAACATCAACCTACCAGACACACACTCCACGTCACAGACACCACACATCCGACCTACACACGTACATCACACCCTCACGGTCACCCACTCCACCCACTCACTCACACTCACTCACGACACAGACACTCACGTCACAGCACTGCCACAGTACAGACACACACACACAACACAACTCCCCTTCACCCTTCACACAGCACAGGACAGAACACTCACTCACACGCACACATACACACACACACAAACAGTAATAAAAATAAATATTCCATTTTAATTTAACCAAATTTAATTTAACTATTTTAACTTTTGCATTTTTATCATAATCTCAAGGACGCTGAATTTGACATTAACAATACCTACTTTAATATTAACTTTTTAGGGTGTATATATAATGTATATTATGTTTTAATTACTTTTAGATAATAATATATTTTATGTTTTTATTGACTTTTGAATTTTTCCCTCAAACGCGCTGATTAAAAACTGTATCCTCTTAAAGTTATCGTTGTGATGAAATTGGGATTTTAGTTTTTTTAGTTAAGAAAATAAAATGAATGCATTTTAATTACTCATATTTTATTTAACATTTGAGAACACTGAAATTGGGATTAATAATACCTTCTTTAATATTATTTTCTTTCGTCAGTCTATTATATAAACGTTTTAATTACTGGTAGGGTAATATATTTTATGTATTATGACTTTTGCTTTTCTATTCTATCTCAGAGCCACTTCATGAATTTGAAAATGCCTTGCAACATTATGTATGGGCCGATATTATTAACTTAATTATTAATCTTAATCCGATTAAGCGATATCGTAACACAATCCTAAAATACTTATTTAATTAAGCTCGAACACTAAAATTTCTCTCCAGTTTCAGAAGTCACTGTCCGGGCTTACTGTGGCACCCTTTGTTCGCCTTGTCTGTTTTAAAAATGAAAATCTCCACATTGGTGTCCATATATGGAAATTAACATCTCGTTATCATAGTATGGTTAGCGTCCTCGTTATCACAAAACTATGAGTTGTTTTGTTGCCAAGTTGCCATACAATATATAATATTTGCCTTTCTCATTTTTTCATTGTCTTCACCACATGGGTTCTTCGTGGTCTCTGTGGCCTTTTTTTTCTGAATCCGTCTGTATACCGTGTTGTTTCCTACACTGCGGAATGCGTGGAATGTGAATGTTTTCTGACATCAGGTGCAGTTCTCGCGACTTTCAAAGCAGTTGAGGAGTGCTGAAGCGCTGAACAGAGCCATAGCCATCGCATCCCGTCGGAGGGCGGTTATCGCGCTGGCCTTTTCAAGCCCCCTTGTGTTTAGATGAAACACAGACGATGGAAGACCAAGCACCTGCACCTGTGCAGACACAGTAGAACTTTAACCGAGCCAAAATGAAAAATATCAAGGGGTGCAGATGCTGATATTTCTATGCTGAAATTGATGAATTCTGAAGGCATGTATTGTTAATCAATGAGAGCTTTTATACGAGTACGCACTACTGACATAAAATGACTAAATATCAGTCGCGCTCTAATGATCCCCCTTAATATCGTCTTCGTAAGCTTAGATTGAATGATCCGAACCATCTAATGCATGATGAGTAGTGAAGAAATAAACGCTCCTACATAGATCCTGATGATGCAGCATTTTTGAGACCGCACTGGTTGTTCTAAAAGCATGATTGATAGAGATCAATACAGCGACTTGCTTCATTTGTCCAGTAATTGGTTCATCTGTAAGATACTGCAGTTATATCTGACTTTACTAAAACTCGAGGTCACGATTTTGAACCGCGAAAAAGACACGAGAGCTACGACTGAAGCCTGGAACCTTTGCACAATTAGACTAAAATAGCTTTTGACTGGATAAAAAACTGCTAACCATCAATCGCATGCTTCCATCCAAAATTTCGAATTAAATGTTATCGCAAAACTGGAATATCCGATAAAACTTTGCTAATCAAACCCCGTTTCCCTCCACCAGTCCAGAGAACAAAATCGTCACTTCCCTGGTAAACTGCACCTAATATCTGTCTAAAAAAGCTAGCGAAAGCCCTGAATTAACGACTTCAAAAATACTACTTTCCGCCTCGACGATGCAGACTAAACCAATAAAAACGCGCGTCGCTCGGTGGATGCTGCTGTTTTGGAACGCAGTCGTGTAAGACAATTATAAAGACATATTTTGACGACAGACTTTAGTCAGGCTTTTCAGAATGACCATAACAACATATAGACGCTGTGAACGAGATCGGTCCGCTGCTAGTCAAATTATCCCGTCTCATAGTGCAAAGTCACATTACTTTTTCGATCCCATGGAGAATTTAAATTCTCGATAATAAATGTGGTTTCCCAACCCACCCCAGTATTTGTGGCTTTTTTCCTTATCGGTCTAAAAAGGTTTATCCACCATATGTGCGCATATTTTTTTTTTTTTTTAGAATTTATGCGGCATCTTGCATTTTCTATTCCAGACGGTTTTTTTTAATGGCGATGTTCCAAAATGGCTTAATTATAATCAATCAGACGATGACGAGAGCAGGGATAGTTGTTTGCAACCGTTTTTTTTTTTTTA
Source organism: Sinocyclocheilus anophthalmus (assembly GCA_018155175.1). NCBI lineage: Eukaryota > Metazoa > Chordata > Actinopteri > Cypriniformes > Cyprinidae > Sinocyclocheilus > Sinocyclocheilus anophthalmus. Next base: position 8,189 of record JADLZN010002978.1, read on the forward strand.
CAGCAACGTTTTGATTAACTCTGAGATTAAGCTTAATCAAAGGTGACCCGACCACAAAAGCATGTCAGTTTTAAGTCGCTTGGGTATATTTGTAGCAAGAGCCAACAATACATTGTATGGGTCCACAAGTATACCAATTTCTCTTTATGCCAGAAATCATAAGATTAGTAAAGCTCATGTTACACTGAGATATTGTAAATTTCCTACGCATACATATAAAACTAAATTTGGATTATAAATATCTTGCTAAGAGAACTTCACTTTGAAATTACAAGCTTGTACAGATGAGTTTCTCAAGTATTGGGTGAGATTGGTTTTTTTTTTTGCACCCGCCCATTCCAGATTTCAAATATTGTCCGATTCCTAACAAACCATACACAATGGAAAGCTTATTTATTCAGTTTGTTCGCTCGTGATCACGGCGGCACAGGATGGAGGGGGTGAAGCATGGGTAGTTGACATGCAGAACGCCTGGAGAGTATCTGATATCAACAACAACTACAAGTAAGATTACAGTGTGATGATAGATGGATGGAAACAGTCTTAAATTGATTTCACTAATATACTGAAACCTCATGAGCCAGAACACATTATTTCTTTTACTACAGTATTTTACTTACTATTGATGAACTTTGCAACATTGATTCTGTAGCTGAATTAACATTGAACTAAATACTTACTAATGCACTGTTGTCTAGTGCCTTCTTGATTATGAACGATAATAGTTTTTAGAACAATTTAATTGTTCTAACAACAATAAAAAATAATAACAAAAAGACAACTTAAATTCTCAGTTGATTTAGAGCATGAAGTGACAGTTGATTAAAATAACAAAAAAGATGCCATGTTTTCAGACATGATTAATTGATTAATCGGTTTATTATCATGAATGTGGCACAATAATCGGTTTATTATCGGTTTTCATAATTGTTGAATGCTAAAAATTCAAATCAAAACCTAAATTCGGTTACTCACGCTTATGCAGAGCTGCTTTCCGGCTGAATAATTGTGCTTGTTTATTGCTGTGAAGCTTTGAGTGCTAAATAATATTTGGACTAACGTTGCTGTGTTGTATAGGAGTCATGGTATAGCAAAATCTCCATTATGATGTTGTGCTAGAGGTTTAGTTTGTAACACGAATACAGCAGTGTGTTGTTTTGTGAGACGTGCGGTAGGACGGAAGTAAAGCGAGCCATACCTGCTGCGGGCCGCATGAGTCACATCAACAAACTCGGTGTGTGTGTTGAGACCTGTGTGTGTGTTGTGGTGTGTGATGAGTTGGTGTGTTGGTGAGAGAGTGTGTGTGGGTGTTGTGGCTGTCTTTGGTCGGTCATACGAGGCTCATGGAGAACGTCACATATAATTGACGCTGTTTTCATTGATGTGAGACGACGCAGCGGGCGTGAGAGCAGAGATGTGCTTGAATCTGCACATCAGAACGATACCGCGAAAAACGACTTTTTATTCTTTTTGATGTTCAGATACTTTCTTGTATGCAAGTTTAATGATTTTGCTATTCCCCCCCCCTTTTTTTTGCCATGAAACGATCCTCAATGCTGTTAAATGGTGTTCAATAATAATATTAATTAATATTTATATTTGATATCTCAACTTTTATTTATTTATTAGTATAAAGGCAGGTTTTAGCTTGCGTATTGCGCGTTAGTTTATATGTTTCGTAATAGGTGACCTGGGCGGTCAACAAAGCGTGGTAGATGAATTCGCTGGGGGATATTTGTACAATACCCACATACATTGTATGGTCATCAATTATCCTTTTTTTTTTTTGGATGAACCAAATCCTTTATATTAAGTACGATCAATAGGTGTTCCTTGAATATATTTTGTAAATTTCCTACCGTCAATATAACAAATCTTAATCTTTGATTAGTAATATGCATTGCTAAGAACTCAATTTGGACAACTTTAAAGATGATTTCTCAATATTTAGATTTTTTTTTTTGCACCCTCAGATTCCAGATATTCAATTAGTTGTATCTTGACCAAATATTGTCCTCTCCTAACACACCATTTGAACTTATTTATTCAGCTTTCAGATATGTATAAATCTCAATTTTGAAAAAAAATTGACCCTTAAGACTGGTTTTGTGCTCCAGGTCCCTATATTGTTTGGTGCTGTAAGAATATTGTTAATTTGCTGCATATAATTCATTTATTGGGGTTTATTGGTATTTTGATAAATGTAAGGTTTATTGGTATTATGACATGTTATTATATTGTTGTATATTAATTCCTAGTATGTTTTGTCATGTTTGTCATGTTATGTTTTAGTGTCTGACTCTTGTCATTGTAGGTTGTGTTCGAGTTACCCACAAAAACTGCTGGTGCCCGTCTGGATCACAGATAAGGAGCTGGAGAGCGTGGCCTCCTTCAGGTCCTGGAAGAGGATTCCTGTGGTGGTGTACAGGTGAGAGAAGCAGCTCGTCTGCCTCCTGCACAGCTGACAGTGACTGATGATCTCTGCGGTGTGTCCCGTCAGGCACCAGCGTAACGGGGCGGTCATCGCCCGCTGCAGTCAGCCGGAGATCAGCTGGTGGGGCTGGAGGAACACCGAGGACGAGTATCTGGTGACGTCTATAGCGAAGGCCTGTCAACTGGACGGCTCGGGTCCGAGTCCTGCAGGACATAGGAACTGGGGACCCTAGTCTCGTCCGACAGTGACTGTCTATAATTTTATTTTTAGTTTTTTTTTTTTTAAAATTCATTAATTTAATTTTTATTCATTAAACTTTATAAACCATTTAATAATTTGTGACCACTGCTGTGAAATCCCGCTTAAAGTCTTAAAATCTACAATTATGAGATAACAAGCATCAACGTTTGATTTCAACCTTTAATTTCACTATGATTTCAATCTTTGTCATGGCCTTACTCAGTCAATATTAAAGATATAAAGGTTACATTTTCACAGAATGTTCTTTACCTAATGAAGGATGATTTTATTTAGAAAACAGTAAATAAGAGGGCCCTATGTATTGTTTTTTTTTGTTTTTTTTTTTTTTCCAGGAATTTTTGCCTTTGGGTCTTTTTAAAAACTTTTATGAGCTATTTATTGAATTGTTTTCATATCACATTATATCTAAATCAGTAAATAAGTAATCTTTTAAAATTAATCATTAATACTGGTTTTTTACTTTTTTTTTTTGGGTAAACAAAAAACAACCAGAGATTTACTGGTTCCAATTAACATGGAAGTAATAGGATGTGCTTTCAATATTTATATTATTTGTATTCTTTATATTATTACTTTATGAAGTGCATTCTGCTGTACTACAGTCATATATTTCTGTCACAATTTCTTCAAGTTAAGCTAAAGTTTTATTTTGAGTTTTTATGAATTGTTTTCATTGTTCTCATTTTGTTTTATTGTTGTATATTTTATTTTACTGCTTCATTGTATGTGATCATTTTTGTTAACTGGGACAGTCATTTTGAGGAACTTGTGACAAATGGATCTGTTTTTCTGTGTAGTAAAATCAAACGAATACATTTTTTAAAAATGCATTCAATGCATTAAAAGCTTTAAGTACAAATATGAATCTGTAAATGTTTCAGCCAAGCATCTCTCTTTATCCTGGCGTTTCTAGTCCCAGTTTTAGACCATTGAATCCTTTGAAAGTGTTTTCTCTGTCAGATAATTACTGCATGCATGTTGGGCGGAAATGCCATTGGTAATTAGTTTCTGTCTGAAAATGCATTCTCACCCTCGTTCTTTCCCACAAAGGCAGAGTGTAAATCCGTATAGAGACAATTACGCTGTTGGACTGCAGATAAGTCATTTGCGCCGACCCGATTGCTAAGAATCAATGGGGTTTGCCATGGGAAAACTCTTTGCAACACACCCTCATTCACAGCCGCTTTCTCTCAGCCGCTGCCTCTACAAGCGCCTGCAAATGAGTTCTTAGGCTGTTGTCTGAGAGGGAATTTGGCAGGAGTTTTTTTGCGCAGTTGAAGAGTTAATGCACTCTAATTACAGTCGTGACCGCACCGTCTAATGAATCGAGGGCCGTTGCCAACATCCCCCAATCAAGACGCTTCTCTAACGGATGAAACTGTCTGATGGTTTGCAGAAATGCGTTAATGCATTAGTTCACCCCAAAATGAAAATGTGCCGTTAATTTACTCACCCTCAGGTCATCCCAAGATGTAGGTGATTTTTTTCTTCAGTAGAACAGTAAAGAAGATTTTCAGCTCAAACCGTGATCCTTGGTCAATGCCTACCGTCTCTTTGAGAGTCAAAAAAAGCATATACAGGCAAGACGAAATGAATCCCTGTGCCTCCTGATGATATATCGAGGTCTTATGAAGCAAACTGTTTGGTCTGTGCAAGAAACTGTACGTTATTTACAACATTACCTGTAATCCAGAGCCTCAAGCACACGGTTCAGTTCGTGAACATATCATTCTTTTGAACCGGTTCTTTTTGTGAACTAGTTTGCGGTTCAGAGATCTACAAGTTACTCAATCAAAACTCACCTGACAGTCACTCCGGCTGGAAATGAGCCAAAATAGCTTTGTATCTGATCCTATGATGAATGAACTCACAGCCATTGACTTGCATTTTATGAATCACAAAGGACCGCAATTTCAGCTAAAAATCTTCTTTACTGTTCTGCTGAACAAACAAGTTCATCTACATCTCGGATGGCCTGAACATGAGCACATTAACAGCACATGTTCATTTTTGGGTGAACTATCCCTTTAAAGAGCGTCAGGTTGGTTATAATGCGGATGATGTTTTCTCCAATGCCTCACAGCAGCCAAACTAGAGATTATTGCTAATCAACAATTTCCCAAACTGTCCCAAAAGTTCTGCTTGTTAACATTAGTTAATGCACTTACATGAACTAACAATGAACAACTGTACTTTCATTAACTAACATTAACAAAGATTAATAAATACAGTAATAAATGTACTGTTCATGGTTCGTTCTTGTTAGTTAATACATTAACTAGCATTTAACTAATGGAACCTTATTGTAAAGTGATACTATAATCTTTGTATATAATATATAATCTAGTATGTAATTATTGTATTTTGTCTTGGGCCACAACCACTCACAGTAAAGAGTTTTGGATGAATAAACCTCACTTGTCTTCTACATAAAATGCAGTTAATTAAATTATTCAAAGCAGGATGGTTCTGTTCTGATCCAGTAATCATTGATCCTGCGTTTCATTACTTAATGCAATCACTCTTATTAATTAAACGTGTTCCACTGAATGCAGGCGTGTCTGTTTTTGCTGAGTCGAGACTCATCTTTAACTCTTCTGCTCGGTTTTGGCCGGCCTCTGTAAAGTCTTAATGGCCGTAAGTGAATTGGCTGTCATGGTCGTGATGGCAGAAGTTCCTCCGCATGCGGCCGTCGTTGATCTTCCAGCAGGACAGACGAAAGAATTATAACTGCACTTGCGGCGCATTAAAGCGAGTCTGACTCTGTTGTGTCGCTCGTCTCTGGCACACTGATACTGATTTCTGCAGTATGCGGTAGGGCTGGTTTTGTGAAGATGTCACGATTCAAGACACTGCAGAGCATCTTAATATCATAATTGGATCACGATTGAAGCTGTGCCAAACCAGCGGTTCACTTCACTTTTGTTCATGTCTGTTTAGACAACCTGTGTATATCGTGTAGTGACTGATATGCTTTGAAACATTTGTTACATACTATTTTTGGTAGTATGCAGCAGGGTCAGAAATGAGCTTTTCCATTCCTTTTTTTTTATTCTTATGCCTCTTAGGCCATCTAAGATGTAGATGAGTTTATTTCTTCATCAAATTTGGAGAAATGTCGTGCTCATCAATTGATGCTCTGCAGTGAATGGGTGCCGTCAGATGAGAGTCCAAACAGCTGATAAAAACATCACAATAATCCACAGCACTCCAGTCCATCAGTTAACATCTGGAGAAGACAAAAGCTAAAAACAAATCCATCAAGACAATTGTAACTTCAAACCGTTTCACTGAAGGAGGCGTTATAATGGATTATGGACCCGTGTTTTACCTAGAAGCAACGATTTGATGTTAAAAATGTCGTAATGATGGTTTTGTTTCTTATAAATGCACAGCTTTTGTCTTCTCCAGATGTTAACTGATGGACTGGAGTGCTGTGGATTATTGTGATGTTTTTATCAGCTGTTTGGACTCATTCTGACGGCACCCATTCACTGCAGAGCATCCATTGCTGAGCAAGTCATAGAATGCCCCCTTATGTTGAATTTGGGGGGCATTTTTGTTCATTTTGATGACACCAAGCCCCCATTAATTTCCAACCCTGCAGTAAATGCAGTGTAGTATGCAGTATGTCAGAATTCTGCTCTAATCGCACCTACTCTCCTGTTTTCCTCAGACTCGTCTCTGACGGGTTGTCCCACTCCTGATGCCAGCAGTGCAGCACAGAAATTACTGATTCTAGATGCCCGTTCTTACACCGCCGCCGTGGCGAATCGTGCCAAAGGAGGAGGCTGCGAGTGTGAAGGTGAGCGCCGCTGAACTCATACTCAAGCTCTGGATGCCGTTGGACATTATTGGTTGTTTGTTGGCTGAAGGCAGGTTTGTCTCTGCTTTATTTGTGTTGTAGAGTACTATCCCAACTGTGAGGTGATGTTTATGGGCATGGCCAATATCCACTCCATCAGAAACAGCTTTCAGTCACTCAAAGCCGTTTGCAGTCAGATCCCGGATCCCGCAAGTAGTGCCTTAACTCTAATATTATATACTTATAATATATCTATTATGAATGGATATAAACAATATAAATATCATATAATATTTTATATTATTAATATAAAAATAAAATAATCTTATTTAGTTAATATATTTATTAGCTCCTCCCTAAAATAGCAATAATCATTAGATATCAATCAATTTGTTGAAATGGGACGAATTGAGACACAATTAATCTCATATCAAAATTAGCTGAGAAAAGCCTTTGTAGATAATTCAAAGATATTACAAATATAATGAGTGAATGATTGAGTAGACATTACAAAAGCGACTTCAGAAGTCAAATGTATTTTTTATTTTTAACGCGTTACTTGAGGCCTTTATGTATAATGTATAAAATGTATTTACGTATAAAAAGTTATTCACGATGCACATTGCAATGCATTGTATATATTTTCATAAATGAGTGTAACCAAAGTGAAAATGCATTATAATTGCAGAAATCTGAAATCGGTTGTTTGTCATGTGTTTTAATGCATTGTACTTTCTAAAGGTGTAACGATGAAAAGATATGTATTATAACTGTGGTTGCAATTATTGATGTGATCATACAATGCATTAAAATACTTTTATAGTGCATTATGTATAAGGCTTCAGGTAAAGTGTTTCCTGATTTTCCAGCAAATGCACACATGTATTCTGCTTGGTGATCCAGATCTAACTTCTGCAGTTATTTGCAGCTCTCCCTCCTCATGCAGTGTCTCTATCATGTTGCGTTCAGACGTTTGTAACCCGACTCGTGCGTCTGCTCTCTCTAGCTGGCTCTCGGCTCTGGAAAGCACTCGTTGGCTGCAGCACCTGTCTGTCATGCTGAAGGCCGCGTCTCTGGTGTGCACTGCGGTGGAGCGGGAGGGAAGGCCGGTGCTGGTGCACTGCTCAGACGGCTGGGACCGCACGCCGCAGATCGTGGCCCTCGCAAAGATCCTTCTGGATCCCTTCTACAGGACCATAGAGGTAAACGTGAAGAAGAACCACCACCCATACGGCTCCGTGTGAATTAGTTTGCTCATGGGTTTGATTCACAGGGAATACATGATCTTAACCGTGCACCTTGAATGCAAAGATAAAAGCATCTGCCAAATGCAGCAGAGAGACTAATATTAAATGCATGTTTAATTTAAGTCAAGTCACTTTTATTTATACAGCACTTTACTCAATGCAGATTGTTTCAAAGCAGACAGTGTCGTTATTCAGATCAGTTTAGTTCAATGTCAGTTCAAACTTTAAAGTGTCTTTACACATTCGAGTGTTAAGCTGCATAAATTATCCGAATGCTGCATAAAAGCCAGACTAAATAATGCCTGCTCTGACCCACCTCAGCACCTAGTCAGGGTCAGTATCGTTAATGAAAACTAAAACCATAAAAACACATTTTGGTTACTTGAAATGAAATAAACATTAACTAAAATAAAATAGTTGTGACCCTGTCTGTGAAATCCAGGCTAAAGCCTCAAAATCTAATTATGAGATAAGCATCAAAGTTTGATTTCAACTGTTAATTTCACTATGATTTCAATCTTTGACATGGCCTGTTACATTTTCACAGAATGTTCTTTACCCTTAGAAGATATTTTATGTAGAAAACCGTAATCACCAACAAATGACTTTAGCTGGGGTTTCACAGACATGGTCACGTTTATATAACAATTAAATGCAAAACAAAAAAATAAAATCTAATTCAAAATAACAACAAAAATGCAAATGTAGTATATCAGTGATACTAAAGCAACACTCTTCCTAGTATCAAAGGCAGTTTATTTATGCAGGTGTAAGTGTAAATTCATCTAAAAATGCCACTGCAAATGCAGTTTCCCTGCCAGCTTTGCCGTGTAAATGTGTCTTTAGAAACGTTAAAGGTAGGGTAAGTGATTTCTGGTAGCCAATGTTGACATTTGAAATCACTAAAACAAACACGCCCCTACCCCAAAAGGGTCTTGCCCCTGTTTTGATAGCTCCACCCCACATTTATGTACGCAACCCAGGCAACGATTAGCTGTGTGAAACAAAGCAAAAGCAATGTTACACTGTCTACACCGGACCCGAGTGGCACGGCGCGACAAAATACTATAGAACTCAAAATCAGTGATGCTGTCTACACCATATATATACATATCTATGGTCTACACTGGATGCAGCACGATACAACAACAAATCCCCGACAGAAACTGCTGCTGCGTTCTATTTATGGCGTATTGACACAAATTTCAAATTATTTTCAATGGTTGCTTTGTCGCGTTCAGTGTACTAGACTGACTTCAGCTGTTGCGGCGCAGACACGGTGTTACTCACCTATCTAGAAGAAACAAAGCAACATCGGCGTCCAATCGCAGGCCTCCGCTCCTCGAGTTCTCTCCAGCGCTGGAAAGCTGACCCGATATTTACACAGGTCCTACTTCTTACCTTAAGGTGCTGTATTTAAGTTTTTGACTCTACTAAAGCATAAAAATACCATAATATTTTTGCAGATATTTAAGAAACATGCTATGTTAACATATTTGTTTATCTGAAAAACAATTCTACAGTCAGTTATTCTCCTTTGAAATTGTGTGTTCCGGGCCGGAATGTCGGTCTCTGCTTTGGTTTGTGAAACTACTTGTGAAACAAAAGCCCCCCTGGTTGCAGGTGGCGAAACTCCGCATAGTTCATTTACTTTCATTCATCGTCAAGGCGCTCGTTCCTGTTTGCTGTCCTCATCTGGCACACTGCGGTGAAAAAAAAACCTCCCTATTTTGAATTGGACTGCAATCCCTCGTTCGCCACTCGGTTTCAACCTACTGCGCACTTTAAAAGCCTTCTTTTGTTCCGCAGACGTTTTCCTCTTTTTTTTTTTTATCCGCCATCTCTATCTTTCTGTCGCTCGGCTCGCTAATGTCTGTCCTGTGCACTGTACGCTCTCTCCTCCACATCATGAGTATACACGCCCCTTACTGCTGATTGGCTACAAGTTTGTTTTGCTATTCGATCCGAATCAGTTTTCTAAAGCGTTTTTTTGAAAAATCACTTACCCCACCTTTAAATAACTCACTTGCATTTGCCTGTCAGAGCGCTAGTTAACTCTGGTTCGTTAGCCTCGTGTCTCTGACTGTCTGTGGGTCTGGGCAGGGTTTTCAAGTGCTGGTGGAGATGGAGTGGCTGGATTACGGTCATAAGTTTGCGGATCGCTGCGGTCATCAGGAGAGCGGCGAGGATGTGAGTGAACAGTGTCCCGTGTTCCTGCAGTGGCTGGACTGTGTTCATCAGCTCCTCAAGCAGTTCCCCTGCCTCTTCGAGTTCAACGATGGCCTTTCTGGTATTTCAACACTGTTACCATTATGGTAGGAAAAAGTAAACGGCGTTTACTTTTTTATATAGGTTAAAGACGTTAAGATGTCCGCATCAAAATTAATTTACAAAAGTGATTTTATGTCCATATAAAGCACATTAAATGTAAGTAAAGTGACTACTTTTAAGGTTTCAAATAAGTTTTGGAAAATACACTGTCAATATCTTTATGGAACATGATCTATATCCTAATGATTTTTGGCATAAGAAAAATGTATAATTGTGACCCATACAATGTATTGTTGCCTATTGCTACAAATATCCCCCAGCGACCTAACACTGCTTTTGTGCTCCAGGCTCACAAATCCTCAGTTTATATGACCTGTAGGTCTCATCCAGATGTTGTTGTTGTTCAGTTTTACACTGATTGTATTTCCAGGTGAAGCTGGTTCAGCACACATACTCCTGTCTGTACGGTACGTTCCTGTGCAATAACGCGAAAGAGCGCGAGGCCCGTAACGTCTATAAACGCACCTGCTCCATCTGGTCGCTCCTGCGCAACGGCAACAAGAACTTCCAGAACTTCCTCTACATCCCCTGCCATGATATGGTCAGCACACCTCCAAACACAAACACACACAAAACACTATAAAACACACCTTTGGATTGGTTCAGAGAGGATTTATGCTGCATTCACATCCTGATAATAATTGTGCTTCCAAGTGCAGACTCTAAAAAAGGGGTTTTAGCCAATTAGGTGTTTTAGAGCTGAACAAATACTATTTATATTTACTTTAGAAATTTTCATATCTTTTTAAGATTTTATTAATATCTCAGTCTTTTCTAGATTGGAAATTGCTATTTTAAAATTCACCGATATTTAAAGGTTTTCTGTGACTGTGAGAACCCTGTTTAAAAGATGCATTAAACTTTCTCATTTGTTGTGCTTTATTTATGTAATGCCCTAAATGCAGTGTTAGTCTTTTTTGTATATGTCTATATAGTTTTTCATTTTTATTTCATATTTTAGTGCATAAAGTTAAACTTAGCAAAAATTATAAATCTTGCCTTGGCAACTAGCTGAAATAAAAAAACTTTTAGTCAAGTACTTGAAATGTTTTAATTGGTTTTAATTAACTATACGATACATATGCTACATTTATTTTAAGACATTGATTTGTGTCACGTCTAAACACAAACACATTATTACTTTAAACAAGACCCATGCACTTTTTGATTAATTATAAGCTTTCAACGAGAGACTCGTTAACATTTTTGTTTTTCCAAAAAAGCAATTTTAGCCAATTAACAAAAACTGTTTATATTTACCAGAAAAATTTCCATAACTTTTTAAGATTTTGTTCATTTCTGTGCCTTTTGCAGATTGGAAATCACTGTTTTAAAAATCACAGATATTTGAAGGTTTTCCAAGACTGTGAGAAGCCCATTTAAAAGAAATTCACATTTTTCCCCCCCTCATTTATTGTGTTTTGTTTACGTGATACCTCTGGTTGAATGCAGATGTTGAGTTGTTGTTGTGGTGATGTCGGCAGGTTTTGCAGCCGGTCTGTCACACGCGAGCGCTGCAGCTGTGGACGGCTGTGTATCTGCCGTCGTCCTCGCCGTGCACCGCGGCTGAAGATGCCATGGAGATCTACCTGAGCCCTTCGGCCGGAGGAGAGGAGTTCAGCTCGCGCTCCCTCGACAGGTGACCATTCATTTCATTACAGTGCTAAAAATGCTGCACCATTACATTTGCTCACATATTGCTTCACTAAATCTTTATTTGGCCACATTCCAAACAACTTTCCTGAAAGTAATATCCTGATGTATTTCCTTCTCTACAATCAGATTCCAGCACACTTGCTGCCAGTAAATACAGATTGCAGACTTTTTTTTCCTACTGATCCTGTTCTACATATATAGAAAATATATATATTAGGGCTGGGCGATATACCTAAAAAATGTATCAACGATATAATGCTTCAAATCGTTTGGTATCGATAATTATTGACATTTTTTAAAACAAATAGAAAAAGGTTTAAATTTTACTACTGTATTTTCAATTAACAATTTATTGAACAAACAACAAATATTCATATACAATCCACAGAAATAAAAATCCTAAGGTTTATATGCAGGTGCACGAGTAATGTGTCTTAAGAACTTTGTCTTGTCTCCCGAGCCCCAGGAGGGGGATGAGCAAAATAATGCAGCGCCTTTAGTATAACGCAAGCACTTAACTCCTGTAAAAAAGCGTGCATTAATGTCTAAATTAACTCATACAAAAATCCAATTTAATTTCATAAATTGCATAACATTATGACAAACAGCATCTTATTTATGCATTGCCTTATCCAAAAGCCGAACCCCATTCACACAGACTGCATTAAAATATGAGACGCATTAAAGGATAAAACCTCCAATGTTCTGTGTGGTGTGTCGTGTGCGTGTGCAACGTGCTCGCTGTCGGGGTGCGTGTGTGTGTGTGTGTTGTGGGTTGTGTGTGTGTGTGTGTGTTGGTGTGTGTGGTGTGTTGGCATCATTAAGCAGCGCAGTAATATGGAACGGGTGATAAACTGACTGTGAAGTATAAATTTTTTTTTCTACCTGTGCATTAAATGGTTTTAATGCATACCTGCCAGCCAATCAGAATCCAGTATTCAGACAGACCATGGAATAATAAAACTTATTTAAATGACTTAACATTTTTTATAAACACTTGTATACTTGCATGTATAAAGATCCAGCCATCATCCCTTTAATGAGGATGATGAGGTGCTCTACTGAGATGTTTTGTGTTCAGCTCCTGCCCTCTTGTGGTGAACTGAAGCACACTGTAAACACTGTTTTTCAATTCCCTCAGGCTCCCCAAAACACGCTCGATGGACAACTTGGTGTCTGCTTGTGAGAACGGCGTGACACTCACCCGCACCTCGAGTGACCCCAACCTGAACAAGCACTGCCAGGAGTCCAACCAACCCGCGGCCATCCAAAGCGCCGCTTCGTCCGAGGACCCGCCTGAGCCGGGGTGTGAGGAAACCAGCTCTTCAATATCTCGTGAGGACGATTTAGGGGTGGAGCCTTGTTTGACAACCCAGCCTCTTCCATCTTTGCCCCACCCCTTAGCGGTAGACCAAGCCCCGCCCCTTCCGGCCACAAACCAAGCTCCGCCTCAAATCCCAATTAGCTCACCACAGGAAATCAGGACTGCAGAAAACACAAATCCACCTCCTCTTTGTAACGGCTTCGCACACGTAGAAAACGCTAGCAGATCTGCGAACTCTGAAGCCATTGCGCCAATGGAGGCGTCAGTGGAGACGCTAACGGAGCAAAGCGCAATCCCTCCTTCTAGGAAAGCCATTGACGTGCCGTTTGAAACACCGATACAAAACGGCGAACTGGTTCCCGCCAGAGAACGACCACCACCCGCCGACTACGCCAAAGCAGCCCGCCGTTTGATTTCCCAAAGCCATCTGACGGAGCTATCGCTGCTAGGCTCCCAATGGGACAGCGTCCAAGGCCTGGTCCAGTCGGCCTGCGGCGGCGCCATCCAACATGGCAGCTATCACAGCCGCCGCCTGGCGAACAAGCTCCTCCGTGCCCAAGCCGGAAGCGCTAACGGCGGGCCGTGTTGCCGTCGAGACCCTCTGCGCGCTCCTGGAAGCCCCATCCAGTCGGGCTGGTTCTCTGCGGTGAGGAACTCCAGCTACGCTGCACTTTGTTCCTCGGCGGCGTCTTCGCTAGCAATGGGACCGTCCTTCCGGCAGCTGCTCCCGTCCCATTCCTCGCCGTCCTCCAGCGGCTCTCCGGCTCCGGCGTACCTGGACGACGACGGCCTGCCGGTGGCGGTGGACGCGGTGCAGCAGCGGCTGCGGCAGATCGAGGCCAGCTATAAGCTGGAGGTGGAGGTGTTGAGGCGGCAGGTTCGACAGCTGCAGCTCAAACTGGAGAGCAAGCAGTTCTGCACGCCGCCCCCCGAACCCGACGTCGACTACGAGGACGATATCGTGAGTCTGTGTTCCCAGTACATTTATCATGCTCACTGTGGGTCCTTCAAAAATCCAACATTCAGTTTTATAGAATTTGTGGACTTAAAGCCGTGGCAAACTTTATATCGTTGGAAAGGTCTACGACTCCTAAATAGATATTTTACCAGTTTTTTGTTAAAAATGATGTAGGAAAAGTAATAGATTAATTTTTGTCAAGAGTGCACCTCAAAAATCTGCATCGTAACAGGAGTTCTGAGCTTTGTCAAAAAAAAGTCGTCTTCGTTGTCTTTTTCTCTGTCACACTTTAGAAATCAACAGAAATTATATATCAACTGAACTTAAAATCTCAAAATTCATCCTTTTGAAACCCATTTTAAAATCACACATTGGTACTCAATATATATATATATATATAAATTAGCTTCAAAAATATTTTTAAAAGGTAATCCAAAAAATAAAAATATTTATTTATTATTTATTTATTTATTATTATTATTAATAATACATTTTTTAAACAGAAGTTCTTTGGCACCGAGTCGCATTTTTTTTTTTTTTAACATACATATCGTGAAGTATTTTTAAAATGTATTCTACTTAAGCATATTTTGAAATATAATTACTAGCTTGCCATCACAGGAATAAATGACATTACAATAGAGATTAGTTGTTTTAAATTGCAATAATATTTAACAATATGAATGTTTGTACAATATTTTTGATAGTATATCATAAATGCAGCGTTTGAAAGCGAGAGACCTCTTTCAAACACAATAAAAAACGTAATCATTCCAAACTTTTTAACTAAAACATCTTATTATTTTGCATTTTAGTCATAAAGGTCTTAAAATGTCTTAATTTTGATTTTTTTTTTTAATTTCTCATTGACTCTTGCATATAAAATCACCAGTCTCCTGTGATGCTTGTGATTTTATTACAGGTAGAATCTGTGCTTCCGTGACTAGATAACTCCTTTACTTTGTGAGTTGCAACACAAGAGGGATGTTTTGGGCAGAATAAAACAAAAACACAACGTTTAAACCCTTGTTTCAGTGCAGTGTTTGATTGACAGCTGTGTCGTTGGTCCTTTTGAGATGCATTTGTGTTTCTATTCTTGTGTCTGTGACTCCACTGACGTCTCTCTCGTTCCTCCAGACGTGTCTGCGGGAGTCAGACGGCAGCGACGAGGAAGACTCTCTGTCCAGTCACAGCGAGGATCGCTTGAGCGAGGGCAGCTGGGACCGTGTGGAGAGGAAGGACACAGAGGTCAGTCTCTCTGATGCTGCGCAGTACAGCTAATGATGCTTAGAGAGTTTAACCAGCTTGTTTCTGGACACAGGTCACCAGATGGGTGCCGGATCACATGGCCTCTCACTGCTTCAGCTGCGACTGTGAGTTCTGGATTGCCAAGAGACGCCATCACTGCAGGTGCGGCCCAGTCTGATTCCTGAGAAACAGGAGCAGCTCGGTTAAATATCACTTCATTTTCACACTTCTCAGGGATTCCCAAATCCCCTCTGAGACTTTAAATAACGTTAAATGTTAGTTTAGGAAATATACTGAATTCACATCAGTTGATTTATTACAGATCATTCATAAATTGTTGGTTATATATTGGATTTTACTATACGTTTCGTCAGTTGCAATTCAGACATGATTTCAACAAACATCAATTTAAAAAAAAACTGAGATATGTGATTGATTTTAAACTTTATTGATAAAATATTTGATTGAATTAGTAGCGTTTGTATATTGGATTTATAGATGAACCCTTTAACCACCTGCACGAAAAAATTCAAAATCAAATCACTAAGCAACCCCTGAATGGAATAACGCAATATACTTTGATTAACTCCTACGCAGTGCTGAGTTATTTGCGGATAAATAGAAAAAAAAAAATCATAATTTATGAAAAATGTTTTTGTGCCATATACTCTAACACTCATTATCGTTGTCCTATGCTTGAAAGGTCTCATCGGTTGAATAAACAAGTTAATTGGGGGGCGTTAGCTAAACTTGAGTGAGCTTTAACTGTCAAATTCAAACACAATTTTCAACTGTAGGGGCTAAGAGAGGCCTACCTTTCCAAATGCTGTAACTTTTGATTACTTCATGATATCGCCACAAAACTGAATTCACATATAACACACATGTTGGGGAACATCGCCAAAAAATCATTTTTTTCCTACCTTATTTCTTTCATGAGATATTGAATGTCAAATAAGAATGATATGAAAAATTTCCCTTGACCACACTAATTTTTCTTACATTTTATAACCTATTTCTCAGCATGAGAATATGCAAATGCAAAGATTGTTTTCCCCATAAAAATATAGAACAAATTATATCAGACGATACCTACCTTTTGACTCTCCTTTCTACGGTCTTGGAGTTATGAGTCATTATTTTTGTGTATGGCACTCAGAAAACAACAGTTTTTAAAATTCCTTCAGGGAGTCGAGAGCTAAACAAAAATGCCTGTTTTGTTACAAAATACTGTGACTTTTGGATACTTTATGCTATCACCACAAAATTACAGATACAAATTACAGCTAACATGCTGGGGTACATCATCAAAAAAGAATGTTCCTCCTACCTTATTTCTGTCCTGAGATATTGAATGTCAAATAAGACAGACATTTGTCTTACATTTTTATCAGCTATTTCTCAGCAGCATATTTTTCCTAACGATACATACCTTTTGACTCTCCTTGCTACAGTCTTTGAGTTATGAGTCATTATTTTTGTGTATGTCACTCAGAAAAAAACATCATCTTCAGTGAGGCAAAACTGCCCTTGTGGCTTAAAGGGTTAATATGTGATTTCTAGAATATTTTATTTATAGCCAGTGTTCATTTAGTGTTATTTATACACTATTATAGTATTTTAGTTTAGGTAGTAGTCATTTTTTAAATTGTTGTAATTTTAACAGTTTTTAAATATTTCTATTTTGCTTTATTTTTAGTTTAGTTTTAGCCATTTGCCAGAGCAACATTTCTACAGGTTTATTTTGTTGGCTTTATTTCATTAACTGAAAATGATTCGCGAATTCGAGTTTTTTTTTTCCTCCGTTAAAAATAACACTATTTGCAGTGCATGTAACGGATTAGTTTGTTGGTTTATTGATTGAATATTGGATTTATAGACTAATGTGATTGGCTTGTTGATGTACTAATGTGTCATTACAGCATTATTAATATTTAAAATTAGCTTTTTTATTTATATTTTCAGTTTTAATTTAGTTTAAATTTGAGTAATTTTGTGTGCTTTTGTCATTTAAACAAATATTTCTGTTAAGTTTTAGTTAATTTTATTTCAGTTTTAGGCAATATTTCTATTTTTCTTATTTCTATTCATTAGTAGTAAATTAATTTTTAACAAATTGCCTTAATGCTTCAATATTTATACGTTTATGTTTCTATTAGCTTTTATTTATTAAATTTTTATTGTTTTAATATTTTAATACTTCAACTTGAGCTTAAACTTAGAAATGTTAGAAAATTAGAAATGCATCCTCGGCTCGGTTACGTTTTTCTTTTTTTTTTTTTCTTTATCAACTTTTACCTTTTTTTTTAATATTTCAGTTTTGCGAGACACTGTTTATAGTGCTGATAGTGATGGATTAGTTTGTTGGTTAATTGTATTCAAATATTGGATGGCTGGTTTATATTTGACTGAATGCATGATTGAGATTCCGTCCTGATTTCCCGTAGGAACTGTGGGAACGTGTTTTGTAAGGACTGCTGTCACCTGAAGCTGCCCATCCCAGACCAGCAGCTGTACGACCCGGTTCTGGTGTGCAACACCTGCCACGACCTGCTGCTGGAGTCCCGCACGCGAGAGCTGCGCTCGCAACAGCTGAAGAAAGCCATCGCCACCGCCTCCAGCTGAGACGGCCAATCACAGCGCGCCACACACACACACCGGCGTCCAATCACACGCCCGTCTTTTAGAGCAAGAGCCGCTCTCTCCTCTAGAGTCCGGATTGGCTCTGAGACTGATCCACACGAGGAACAGGACGGATCAACTCCAAACACGAGTGCGGTTTGCGACGGAGGGGCGATTTTATCACTGCAAGTGAACTCCAAGCTTCTCTGGTTGAGGACAGAAACCGGACCCAAAGGATCCTTGGGTTCCAAAGAGAGGCGTTTCTTTGTCTGGAAATCACCACACGGCCCGTATGCATCACACACATCCAGAGGCGCTCTATTTAAAACCAACCAAGCTGCTACAGTATTTAAAAACGAAAAATTCTACTTTTCTATCCTTATTATTTTGTGCACTACGGAGGGGGATTGAGACCAAAACGGGGAGATCTGCAGCAGTTCGTCTGCTGATATGAAGCTTGAATGTACGGCTGTTTGGTTTATTTAGATTTTCAGAAACTGGAGGGAGGGACTGAATTTAAGCTGCCAGTTTGCATTGATTTGATGGCAGTTTTGTGCAGTTTTTGTTTTTCAGCCACTCGCGTCAAAACTGCGCTTTCGCTGAAATGTGAAATGGTTTCACTCTCGACTTTAAATGCCAAACTCAAATTCCAACATATCAGTAATATATAAACAGAAGCACTCCTAAATTCATGTTTCATCTGGCTGGTTGTGTTTTGTAGCAGGAAAAGCAAGAAAAAAACCGAGCAAGCTGAACATTTACGCTGTATATTGTTGTGTACGTTACAGTAAAACTATAGCCATGTTGCACTGCTCCGTCTACTTTATCCAGAATACTAGTGTACTGGTTTCTTTTCTGTGACTTCATCTGAACAAACCAACGACGATAATTGAAATGACAATCTGAAACAGGTGAATCATTGGAAACTGGTGGCGATTTAAAGGACTTTTGTGTTGGAGGGTTTGACCGCTTCGCTGCTGTCCACTCACGTTATCAACATGTTCAAAACAAGTGCTATGATTTCTTTTTCACGTCGTCCGCGTCTTCAGGCCCTACGTTGATTGTGTATTGTAATGTTGGTGAACCTCTCAACAGTGCCATGTGTTTGATTTTCTTATGGATCCACTTTAACATGTTGGATGGTACAATAGCTAGAGGCTTAACAATCAGAGGATGATTTGTTGAGAATCGATGAGGTTAAAAACACTGAGAACCGCTTTGATTTTGTCTGATGGGTTTAATTTTTGTTCTCCGTGGTGTTGATGAAGGACACATTTCGAGTTAAATGCATTGAAAAGGAACCCAGAAATGTGATATATTATATAGTTATTTGGTCTGTAATAGTGGCTAAAATGTCACTTAGTGAATAATTGTTGTAAAGAAATGCACTGTACAAGTTCAATCCCATGGGTTAAATAAAAAGATACGTCTTTATCAGCCATCTGTGTCCTGTGTTGAGATTATTCATCTTTGCTTTATCATTTTGTTCAAAATCATACCAAGCATGGAGCTTGAACACTAAAATTAACATAGGCATTTTTGTTTTGCTGCAGTTATTTTTTTCCTGTTATATTTAAAGGGGTCATAGGATGCCCATTTTCCACAAGTTGGTATGATTCTTTGGGGTCTTAATGAAAAGTATGTAACATAGTTTTGTTAAAATTTCTCAGTGGTAGTGTAAAAAACACCCTTTTTACCCTGTCAAAAACAGCTCTTTTCAGATCAAGCTGTTTTTGTAGCATTTTCCTTTAAATGTTAATGATCTCTGCTGACCCCGCCCCTCTCTTCCAACTGCTCTCAGAGGCACTGTTTACTTTAGCCGTCGCACTCATCATGAAACTTGCTAATTAGCACATTATTAGGAATGGCGATTTGCAAAGATTCATTACAAAGTATTATACTCACTTCTTCTGTAGATGAGGCTGGATCAGGAATGATTCGAGCGAACATAGATGCATTTATGCAGATCGGGGGCGCATTCCCTTCACAAACAAAAGTAATCCACTGCGTCTTCAGCGGATCAGATGTCGGGAGTAAATGACGATTGTTATGTTCATTATTACATCCAACAACAACACCTCAATCGCTTAGGAGACATTCTTATCTACATCTGCTCCGGCGGTGAAACAATGGCAGACTGATGACAGCTCAGTCAGGGCGGGTCTTAAGGTAAGACGGACTTGTCAATCAAACTATCGTGGGAGGGGGCCTGTTTTTGTGACGTCACACAGACAGGCATCTGAGAATGGCTTGATTTGAGAATGCAAAATATTTACAACCAGATTTTTGAAAAAAACACTGGTGTATTCTTATCATTAAGGGGGTCGGGCACACACACTGCCCACCATTCAGTTCAACGACTTGTAAAGTGCATGTCGCTCCGCGACCCCTTTAAGAGTTTTCAAAAAGTCAACATTTAATATATTTAATACTGCAGTTATATGCTATAATAAAATCATCCTACAGAAGCAGGTTTTAAAACAAAAACAGCAGTCTGATCTTTAGCAGTTTTATTTATAGAGCACCTTTCCCACACTTTACAACAGATTTACATAAAGAACATAACACGTACAACACAAAAATACACATTCACAAATAAATAATGCATCTCTTTACCTGTGAATTTAAAGGAATAGTTCTTAAGTTCTAATGACAATGTTGATTACCACTGATTTTTAAAAAATATTTCTCCATCTATAAAAAGGAAAAACAGTGTCAGGCCTACTATTACAATGAATCAAAAGAATAATCACAACATTGCAACATTACAAAAATTAACATGAGACTAGTGAGACTGTACAATGTTCAGCGTTTTGCAGTCAGAAATGAACAAGGGAAGAAAGCCAACAGCCAATGCCAGTAATACTACTAATGAAAAAATAATAGAAAATGCATCCAGTTCAACATCACAAATCTCAGCCTGCAGTGATAATCACTTTTTACTGACGATCACTGAAAATAAAATTGACAGCCTTATAAAAATATTCAATTCACGTTTATTTGAATAGTCACTTTTCACGGACAATCTTGCAAGAAGCAGCTTCACAGCAAATGTGGTAGTTGTGTAAGTTGTTTTCATCCGGGTTGGCACAGCTTAGTCCTCTTAGGGCGGTATCATCTCTTCTCATGTGTTCTGGATCCAGACTGAAGGTTGTGTAAATCCTAGTTACCACGGGATGTCAATCCCGTGGCAAAAACAGAGAAACAAATAGAGACATAATTAGCGTAGCTGCTGTTCCAACCAAGCAAAAATTATTTGTTCAAACCAAGTTAAGAAATAATAATGTGCATTTGATCAGATATAATTGAAGTACAAGGTTATGAGATACACTATGTGAATGCTTGGCTAAAGAGATGTGTCTTTAATCTAGATAGAGAGAGTGTGTCTGAACCCCAAAAGTTTTCAGGAAGGCTATTCCAGAGTTTGGGTGTCAAATATGAAAAAGCTCTACCTCCTTAGTGGACTTTGCTATCCTAGGTACTACCAAAAGTCCAGAGTTTTGTGACCTTAGAGAGCATGATGGATTGTAGCGTGGTAGAAGACTAGTTAGGTACGCAGGAGCTAACCCATTAAGGGCCTTATTGGCAAGTAATAATATTTTGTAACTGATACGGAACTTAATAGTCCATTGCAGAGATTGGGGTAATTTGATCATATTTTCTTGACCTGGTAAGACTCTAGCCGCTGCATTGTGGACTACCTGTAGCTTTTTTATTGAAGATGCAGGACAACCAGCTAGTGCATTACAATAGTCCAGTCTAGAGGTCGTGAATGCATGAACTAGCTTTTCTGCATCAGAAACAGATAACATGTTTCGTAACTTGGCAATGTTTCTAAGATGGAAGAATGCTGTTTTTGTAACATGGGAAATATGATTTTCAAAAGACAAATTGCTGTCTAATATAACAATTAAAAAATACTCGAACGTTGTGCTGAAATGTAGTAAATAAACAAATAAATGCATTAATACCTGTATTAGTAGTAGTAGGCCTACTGAACAGTTTTAAACCGGCCATTAGATGTCCCCAAACTCACATTAATGATTGTTTTGCGCTCAGCTGCTCAATATTCATAACTGCATATTTCTGTTGTGGATAAAGCAGGTGTTTACTCCGGTAACTTTATAATCTCCCATATACACACTATAAAGTGTATGAGTAACAGAAATATGTTTACAATTTACAGCACAGTAAGATTACGGAATATTAAATATGCTGGGAGGCAATAAAAATAAAACAATAACAATAGCCTAATTCAACACTTCCTACTTCCTGACAGAATTTTCCTCATTTAGGCTACTAACCATAAATTTCCCTGAAATAGGCCTACATGCTGGAACAAAAATACTGAAGGGATCATTATTAAGGATTTCGCCTGGAATCATCCAATCATACTTTGATTCATGGAATTACAACTTGGGGAAATAATCAATAATAAATAATACAAAGTTTGAATAAGATGACCTGTGATTGGGCAAGGCTTATTTTGGTCATATGCTGCCATGCACAGTTGGATTGTCTATAAATGTAGCCTAGGTTGATCTAAACTGTAAGTTGATTTGGGGGGAAAAGCATCTTTCTACTAATAATAGTATGTATTATAGTTAGGTGAGGAGTTTTTTGTCATTGTACAGGCATTTAGCAGATCTGACTATTAAAATGACTTTTAGATATATAGATAGATAGATGTGAGTAATAATAATGAGCATATTTCATACATAACGTGATAAAGATAAGACGGGTGTGATGATGCTCTGTTTTTTGAGGAATGTGGTGGGAGGGGCCAGCAGACTCTATCCTGTCCATTGATAGATATATTACTATATAAGAGACGATCACACTCTCAAAGGGTCACATTTGGTCGAGTCTGATTGCTGGAGTAACAGGACTTTCACAATGCGGTGTCTGCTTTCAGCTTATCTTCTGCCTCTGATTCTGCATTCGTGCACCGGTGCAGGTGAGTCCAGCTCTAGCTACGCTCAGTGATGCTGCTGCTGCAGCAGTGCTGCTTCATATATGTGCTGCTTCAGACTCTACAGTGCTTTTGCAGTAACATCATCTGATCATAAGGGCATAATTTACTTTGCTCACACATTTTCAATGCAATCATGGTAGATCAATAATACCACTGAGATGCTGAGGAAATAAAGAAAAGTCCCACATGATCTCAGCATCTGAGCTAAAATAATTAATCAAATACCAATACCAATTTTAGTAGACAGAAGGATGAATACATCAAGTAAATTATGTAATATCTTCAAATGTGCTTGTGAGTTGATCAAAAAGAATTAATCACTGTTATTTCAAAAGAACAAACTTACAATTATGTAACGAAATAGGCTTTTTTGACAGATCCAGTATGCAGATTAATCATCTATTAATATTAAAATGCACTGTAAAAATATTTCAACATAAAACTGGCTTTGGCAATGCCAAAACAGCATAGACCCTAGTTTTATATTTAAATAAATTTATTTCATACTAAGTATAATTCAAACCTTTTAACATATTTACTGACATATCTCTCGAAACTAACTGAAATAAAAAATGTAATTTAACTGTATTTGGAGTACTACTTGTGCACAATACACATTTCTTAAGATTAAAATGTTTTAATGTCACTTTTGATGAGGATTGTGTGATCTTTGAATAATATTGTCTTTAAATGCAAGATATTTAAAGTTTACCTGAAGTATTGCAATAGTTCCACTTTATCACAATCAAGTATACTTCAGTATGTCTTTAGTTGGATTTCAGCACTACTTCCACACAATTAAAGTGCATTGAGTACAAAATTGGTTGTTCCAATTTAGCAGACTTTAAGCATACCGGTTTAGTATACCAAAGGTACAATTGCAGTGTATTTTTATTAAGTACATAAATATGAAAATGTATTTGTAGTATACTTGGCATGAAATAAATGTATTTCAAATACACTGTTGTATATTTAATGTTCACTAGAGGAACAGGATATGAATTTATAAATATGACCAAGGTGAAGACTTGGCTCATCAATATTAATTAGCTAATATGCCTGGATGTGCTAGAAAGATTACCTGGCAATGTCTGCATGACGTTAATTAATATTCATGAGCTCAGGCTCAGTGCCATATAGTGACGTCTTAAAACTCATTCTAGCGTCGCTGTTAAGTTATGATATTCTCAGCATATCATTCTCTAAAAGTGGTTCAGAACAGCAGTGTCAGATGTTGAGGGTCACAAGAGTGAGATCTTTGCTGCAGCTGTTCTAAAGGTCAGTATCCATCTGTAGTCAAGATCGCTGAAGAACTGCTCTAGAAAAGATGTACACTCACCATTAACTATTCCAGTGCCATTCTCCACTTTGCTCTTCTGAGCCGTCTTAAACTCTTTAAGTGAGAGGTAGAGCACCCGGCGGACCACTCTCTCCTCCGACCACGGGATCCCATCGTTATCATCCTGCAGAAGGAAAACAAGCTTATTTTAGAGCTCTAAAAATGAAACAGATGTGACCTAAAGTCATCTCACAAGAAAAATGTGCTCTCTAAATAAACCGTTTTGGGTTAATTAGTCAAACAATAGTCAAATAAATGAAATGACAAACACTGAGAGTGGACAAGAAAAAAAAACTCTTTTACTGTGAAACCACAGCTCTACAGACAGAAGACTGTGCTATAAATAGTGTAGTTGGCTGCGGTTTCTCCATTCCAGCACGTGTCAGAAAGCCTTTTATTACTGAATGCTCCACAAGCAATCACAACAAATGCTCTCAGTGTTAGTATAACATTTGTTCCCCACAGATGACCTAATGTGCTGTAGTAAGAAATCTTTCAAACTAGGTAGCTGAATGTCCTCACTGTTTTTCACATTTCTCTTAAAGCCTCAAAACAAGTCTTTCATTCAGTAACGTGATCTCTTATATACTGTTAAATCTCTTTAGTATAACAGTCAGTTGATTTAGCCCGTCACAATAAATCACCAAAACTGGGGTAACAACCAAGCTTGGTCTCAATCATGTCCTCTAGTGTTGCGCTGTCACTAAATTGCCCACCAACAGGCTAGTTACATGGGAAACAATACAATACAAATCTGTCACGTGGCAAAGTACCTCTGTACCTTATTTACCCCTACATGGTACAACGAGTCTCAGTTGTACATATTAGCTATTTTAGATTTTGTGACAAATTAGGGTATCCAGGGATCCTTTGACCTTTTTTTCTGCGAGTGTACATGTCAGGAGGTTTCAACAATCACAAAATCAATCAAAAACAGAACCCCTTCTTGAACTATCAAGGCTTTATTTTAGAAAGAAAGAAAGAAAGAAAGAAGGGGAGGGTGATACACATGTAACAGTATATTGGATCTGGGCAGCTCTTAAAGTGACAGCAGTCTAATATTCCTGCTGTCTGTCGTTCATGTTAATCAAACAACAAAAGAGAACATACCTCACTGCTCTTCAATTTTGTAACTTGAATAATATATAATTTAATTATAATATATACTTAGTTTACACAGTGATGAAAATGCAATGTTTTATACATTTGATTACTTTATACTAGGGATGCACCGATACCGATATTGGTATCGGGCCCGATACTGGTCTCATGTACTTGTACTCGTACTCGTTAAAATGCCGATACCAAACGTCGATACCACACAGAATGTGTTAAGCGCCATATTCAGACAAAGAAACACGGACAACAGAACAACAGACAGCAGAAAAGAGTTAACGATGTCTACTACGAAGTAT